>CALSBZ010046719.1:2784012-2802012 GCA_943591055.1 Gobionotothen gibberifrons
TGTGTGTGTGTGTGTGTGTGTGTGTGTGTGTGTGTGTGTGTGTGTGTCACCTTCACAATTGTATTGCAGTGGTGAGAGGAAGCACGTCGGAATAATAACCAACTTAATCCTTGTCAAATTGAACAAATATTAAATGGACTCACATGAATGACCTTGGAATATTATAAATACACTGTGTGTCACTTTGATAAACAGAAAGCATTATTGCAGTCAACATGGATTTCAGAAAACAAATTCCTTTTTTACTGTTGATTTACACTATTGGAAATACAGAGGAAGAAATACACACAATGTTTTACAAATAATGAATGCCACTAATACATTTCATTTCAAAATGTCTTTTATTTTGCACAACAGCAGTTAAGAATCTCTGTGTTCAGCCCTTATCCACTCACCACGTACCATCTGCTGGGTGTAGCATACCTTTCTTTTATCAAAGAAGCCGTTAAGCAGGGGATTCCCAAATCTTCCCAGAAACGTATTCCTACCATTTTGTGAAGAGAAGTCCAGTAAAAGCAAAAACAATGGTAGAAGGTGAAAGGTCGTCGTTGGATGTAATTCCTTGAAAAAAGACACAGAGTTAGAGAGCAGGGCACAGAGGCTGAATGCGGCTCAACATGACACTGATAGCCAAATAAGCGGTGAGCATTTTTGTCCATGTAGCGCATGCGTGTTCCCACTGTTGCTGATGGACACACGTTCATGCAGGGAAACTCACACACAGGTCCCGTGGCTACTCTCCATCCTATAAAATCACACACAAGCAGGCAGAGCAGTCTCACACCTGCTTTTCCTGTGCACTAAGGGAGGTGAGAAACAATGAAAAAACGGTTGCAGTGCTGTTGCATTCTAAATGTCTCCATGCAGGCAATCGCTTATTCTCACCACACACACCCGCAGCAGGGCTCCGCTGAGGTAAGCGAATTATCTCTGCGTTGTTAAAAAAAGACTGCTATATTCTCGTTAAACACATAGACAAACACACACAGTACCTGTCATGTCCCATCTTCCCTAGGAAAGGCTTATTTTGACCCCCAATGGACGTCCACTCTGTTGTACAGTGGACATGATGGCAGTGGAAGCGGAGGGAAGCGAGATGAGAGTGTGTGAGGAAAGGAGAAGCAGGAGTTATGCAAAAACATTCACACGACACAGCTTCGTCACTCAATCGGCACGTCACTCACTGGATGAGTAGAACATGAGAAATAAAGCTCTCTGGATAGACACTTTGTGATCACTGGTCCCCATGAATGTGCTTTTGTGCAAGAGAAAGAAATAATGCTAAGGTGCGCTTGAAATCATGTTCTGAGAATCCGCGGGCCCACATCACATATTTATGCCACATGTATCAGAGACACTCAAACACACCCTGTCATAAACAAAGGGTCCTGTGGGAGGAAGTGTGATGGAGGGAAAGTACCTCATCAATACAACAACAACAGCAGAGGTGCAGAAAGTGACAGCTGCTCACTGAGAGACACATGAGGGATCACCTCTGAACCAAAACAACACGCACAAGACAGCTCAGCATGGCTGCCTACAATAATGGACACTTCTGATGGACAAAACAGATAATTGGGTGTAAAAGTGTTCAACATGCAGACTGGTTTGTGCACTACGATTATGAAGCCTCAAATTTGACATCCCTTGAGATCTTTCTTTATTTTGGAACCAGAAGTGACACAAAAAGGTGAAGAAAAGTATAACAAAACATTCAACAAGAATATTTTGATGAGACCAAAATGTTACGATGAGCTTTCATGACCTGAGAAAGCTCAGCAAGGGGAGCAACTTGAAAGACGAAAAATGCAAACAACAATTCAACCTGACAACAACCTGGTAGCAATCTGTTAATCAAAGGATGGAAAAGCCCTTAAGCATATCCTTACAAAAAATGTTGGCATTGCTCGTCTGCAAAACCACAGAGACTATGAATGCCATAACGTGACAAAACGAATGTTCACTTAATGACAGCATCAACAGACTACTTCACATCACATAAATCCTTCAGTTGTCAGTATTAACAACTCAGATCTTGGTTTCCTCTATCCCTAGTGCTACTTAACTTCCATCAACGATTGCTCAATATACAATTCACTTTTACTAAACATCGCTTGTACTACATCACTTGAAACGCAAAAACGTGACTTTGAAAGGATTGGTTTGTGGAGACATGCAATTTTCTAGAGACTTGGCTGGAGTGTTTGAGACCCTGAACGGAAAATATTCACCGAGGTAACAAGTCATGTGAAAAACAGGGTATTTTTTCTCATAGACTTCTATACAATTTGAGCTCTTTTTCAAGCAGTGGAGTCGTCACCTGCTGGCCTTTAGAAAGAATGCAGGTTACCGGCACTTGGCTTTACTTTTCAGACCTTGTGTCATGGTTTTGGATTTATGTTTTCATTTTCCAACTTTTATTTTGAAATGTTTTCCTCCTTGTGTCTTGTCTGATCCTACTTCCTGTGTTTGCCTTCCTGTCTTTAGTTTCCCTGGTGTGTCTGATTGTGTTCACCTGTTGCCCTTGTGTTTCCGCCTCCCCTGCCCAGCTATGTCTTGTCCTGTGATTACCCTTCTGTGTATTTAGTCTTGTCTTCCCCTGTGCTCCATGTCTGATCGTCGTCTCTTTATGTCTATGATACCTGCCCGTCTCTTCATGTCCATGTTTCCTGCCTCGTCTATGCTTGTCCATGTCACCTGCCTGTTCCTAGTGATGGGCAAATGAAGCTTTGAATCAAGCATCGAACCACTCGAACAATTGTTTTGAAAATAGGTTCAGTAGGCGCTTTCACACCAAGTACTTTTCCCAGGAATAGTTCCCGGAACTTAGTTCCCCGGAAATCTTTAGTTCCGGAACTATCTAGTAGATCGCGTTCACACCGGAATAAGTCCCTGAGGGAGGATTACGCAAATGAAGCCGCACACGTCACTTCTTCTTCTTCTTCTTCTTCTTCTTCTTCTTCTTCTTCTTCTTCGGGTTTACTGGCAGGCCGCAAACCACTTCACGGCGTATACTGCCACCCGAAGTCCCCGGCCAGAAGTCCCCAGAGTTGGGGACTGGCTTCAGTAGAAACTGCTGGGACTCCCAGCAGCTTCTACTGAAGCCTTCCGAGTAAATCGCCAGAAGCGCCGACACCTCCTCATCACTCTACCGATCCCATGTTTTCTTTTGTGTTGCCATAAGTTAGTCTCTCTCCGTTGGTGCGCTGGGCTAATGCTAATAATGCTAATGCGAGCAAAAAAAATGGCGGCTTCACAAAAACCTTTCGGAGTTTTATGGGGCGTGGTTTGCAATTCGCCCAGCCAATCAGAAATCGGAAACTTTTCCTCCCCAGGAAAGTACCACCTCTCTAGCAGAAACTGAAAAGTGGTGAAAAGGTTCCCGAAAAAAAGTTCTAGTTCCAGATCTTTTTGGTGTGAACGCAAAATCCCAGGAACTATTGGAACTATTCCTTGCAAAAGTACTCGGGTGTGAAAGCGCCTATTTCTCGAAGCTTCAGTTACAGCGACCTCTCCTGGCGAAGTGCAAGGCTGCAGTGGGTTTAACGTATCTTTGCCATGAAAAATATTCGATGCACACACACACTAAGACTGAATATCATGCTCTATTTGCAATTAAAGATTGATAATTGTGTGTATTGGGTTATTGAGTGCTGGAAAATGTGGCATTGGTTGGGTGTGCTTGCGTAATTATGGCAGGGGGTGATTATGTGGGATGGGGAACACTCAAAGATCTTTATTGAGGTAGCCTACATTATTCTTTTTATTTTGTATTTTAAAAAATACATTTCTTTGGCCGGAGAGGGCCTTTTATCAGTTATAGTATTAAAGTTGAAAAGCGGGCAATTTCATCCATTCCAGGATTTGAACCAGTTGCGCGGAGGACGTCGCCACATGCGGGCCGCCGGCTCTATCCACTGGGCTATCTATTCTTTAAACTGTTGAACTTTTTTTTTTAAAGTCATAATTGTCTTTTTGTTCACAACTTCTCCACATTTTGAAGTGTTTCCCGAGCCAGAACGACCTATCTTTCTTCCTGGCTTGCTCTATAATGATCCAATACAAATGCAATACCAACAACAACTCAACAGCAACAACGCAAACATTGCGCATTGTTTAGAGCGGTTATAAAGTGTTGAAGCGCTCAAATTCGAAACTGTTTCAACCTGTCACCTGTTAGAATCGAGACAATGCAGTGCATTGAATCGCGTGATTGGACCGCGAACCGGTCAAGTGATTCATTCAGGCAATAAAGCAGTTGCTGCTTCGGACGTCATATGTCACGTGATTTGAAGCAAGCTTCGAAGCACTGCTTCTATGGAATAGGAAGTCCAGGGTTTGAAGCATGTATTGAAGCTTCAGTGTCAAACTGCCATCACTACCTGTTGCTGTCTGTAAGTCTGTTCCTGTCTGTCGTGCTCCCCGGTTTTGTTTATGTTAATTTGTTTCTTGTTTTTACCTAACCTTTTAGTCCTCTTACTGCACTTGGATCCTATTTTCCCCCAACCTTGACACCTTGAGGATGACGCTTGGGTTAATGCATATGGCAAACACTTTTTTGCTCAGGTTGCTGCGTTGACCTTTATCACTTCAATTTATCATTAAAACAGGCCCATTCTTTTATGGATACGATAGTTACAAAAAACCCTGCCCAACTCCGCCCTTCCTCAGTACAACTGCGTACACACACTCACACAACCAGTATCTGACCACAGTGGGGACCTCTCTTGACCACAATTGACTCCGCTCAAACACATCTATAGCTTGATTATTCACTATAATACACAAAATGGTAGTAATAAACATGGACAGGAAACCCCCACCACTTCATGTAACAGGAGCAGCACGTAAAGGTATTTGGTTCGACTGAATTGTCTTGAGTGTTTTTGTTGGCACATCAGTCGGGTGAGTTGTAAAGTGCAGGTGCACAGCCCTCTGGACAGATTGTTGCAGGACAAGACGTTTTTCATATGCAAACACACACACACACACACACACGCAGGTACACACACACACACACACACGCACAGGTGCATCCAGGTAGATAACCTGTTGTCATGCAATTTTATCACCCCGGATGACGTTACAATTTCTTTTAAGGGGGCTCTGTCACCTGCAAAACAAAGATAACCACTTCTGACACCCACGCTATGTCAACCTTTTGGAATGTATTTGTATTATTTCCAATCTTTTCATTGTAATAAAGAAAGGAATACAACTGAATATTTCCACCACCTAACTTAAAGTGTGTTCACACAAAACTGAGCAAACTTGACCAAAGAATCATTGTTACAAACAATCCTAAAACATTAGCTATAGCTAGCTAGCATCTCTCTTACATACTGTGTGTATGTGGAGTGTTTGTGTGTGTATACAGCTCACACATGACCAGGAACTCGGCGTGTAGCACTATCACATCCACAGCATAGTATTTCTGTTTGGAAGGCAGTCCTGGACACTATCACAGCTAAAGGCTAACGTTAGCAGCTCTATCCTGCTCTTTGTTTGATTTGGGGAAGTTGAAACTCTGGCATTGTTAGCCCGAATAGCATTACGCTTGACGTGAATATCTGTTTGTTCTCATTCTTTCTCTTGTATGTAAAAGTGAGAACATACTGTTTGAAAATGTAAAAAAGTATGTAAGCTAAACAATCAAAGTTGCTGTTTTATTTAACAATGGAACCCTTAATTAATTATTCATTGAATTATAAGAAAAATGCTGTCTTACCAACCCAGTCTCACGGCATTTCGTGTTATAGTCACACAATTAATTTAATCTATTGATTCCTGTTCACCAACACGATTTTTTTATTTTTTTCGTGTCACACAGAATGATTGTAAAAGCAATGTATTTCTATTGGTAGTAACATTTTTTGCCTGCACCACGTCTTTTTGTCCGGTCGGGTCTTGGAAGACCAGAAGCTGTGTGGTTCATAAAAACATTTTCTTACTCAATATCTTACCCTAAGCCTAACCCTTTTATTTTAAATAGTATAATGTCTGAGTTTTTTTGCCGTCCGCCAGGAAAAGAAATGGGGCAAAGAGCCTCAGAATACTGAAATCTGTATATATATTTTTTAATGTCCTTTTAATTTGTTATTCTTTGGTGCAGGCACGAAACATACTACCAATAGAAATACATTGCTTCTAAAATCGTTCTGTGTCAGAATACTGAAATCTGTATTATTTTTTTGGATCTTTTTATTTAAAAAAAATGTACGTTATATTCCGGAAGTCAGCCAGAGAACAATAACTGCAAACGTGCTCTATGACAATAGAAAAGCATGACACCTTGTGCCCTCCTCGGGCATTTTTGTATATTTTTCCTGACTCTTTTTAAAAATTTGGTGATCATTTCAGCTGTGTTACAGCTTTTGGCATGGATTTTTGTCATGTCATTTACTCTTACATGTTTTGTATAATCTCGTGATGTATTTTGCACCCTCTGGACCCCTTCGTGGCAAAAATGTACACGCCCCAAACAACTGCTATTAAATCATCATACATCAATATTTTTTTTTTCCTTTTTTCCCCATGAATCACTTGAACAACTTCTAACGTGCTCAAAACTACCAAACATTCAATAATTTTCAGGATTTTAACCCTTTAAATGCCTGTTTCATTATTGGATTTATTTAATTTCTCTCAAAAATGCCTCATTGACTTCCATTGAAACCACATTTGTTGATCTCACTGCCATTGCAGTATAAAACCATGCATTTTGTAATGTGAGCATTTCATTTAGAAGAAAAGTAGTGATATGTGTACTATATTCCAACAGATTACACAATTTTCCCACTGTAGGCCGATGCATGGAATTCTTACATTTTTGACAGTTATATTATGGAGCCGTGTGACTACCAGGGTGGCCGAGACTGGTGTTTGTGTGTGTATGTGTGTGTGTGTATATATATATATATATATATATATATATATATATATATATATATGTGTGTGTGTGTGTGTGTGTGTGTGTGTGTGTGTGTGTGTGTGTGTGTCATTTCCAGCAGCAGACCAGCAGGTCCTGCAGCATGTGACCTGGTGCTCTCTCAGGTGATAGAACAACTATTTTTTAGGCCTGTAAACAACCAGCACACACCTCTCCTCCCTCTCCGTGTGTGTGTGTGTCTGTGAGAATCTGTAAGCATGCACAGATCATTTCATGGGTAAAAAAAGGCCATCTTTTGAAACCCTTGGTCAAACTGCATGTTTATCTTTGGCATCTTTGGCAGCCAGGTGCATAAACACACTAACAGTTGTTTTTGAGTAATCAAGCAGCTCTTCAAAAACACATCAAACACATCCCTGAAAAGACCACTCTCGGCCCCCCTGGTAGTCACACGGCTCCATAATATAACTGGCAAAAATTTAAGAATTTCATGCATCGGCCTACAGTGGGAAAATTGTTTAATCTGTTGGAATAGAGTAGAAATATCACTACTTTTCTTCTAAATGAAATGCTGACATTACAAAATGCATGGTTTTATACTGCAATGGCAGTGAGATCAAAAAAGGTGGTCTGAATGGAAGTCAATGAGGCATTTTTGAGATAAATGAAATAATTCAAATGATGAAACAGGCGTTTAAAGGGTTACATTCCTGACAATGATTGAATGTTTGGTAGTTTTGAGTAGGTTAGAAGTTACAAAAAAATGTAGAAAAAGATATTGATGTATGATGATTTAGCAGTTGTTTGGGGCGTGTACATTTTTGCCACGAAGGTGTCCGGAGGTAGTATCTGACACTACGTAAAAAATAATAATGCAGTCAAATCAATTTTGTTGCTAATCTTTGACACATCCAAGACTCTAATAACCACCAAAGTTCCATCCCTCTACTAATTATTATATTGAAAAAATATATATATATTCTTTTTGTCATAGATAATGAGATAATTCAAATAATGAAACAGGCATTTAAAGGGTTAAAATCCAGAACATTATTGAATGTTTGGTAGTTTTGAGTACGTTATAAGTTGTTTAAGTGATTCAGGAAAAAAAAGTAGAAAAAAATATTGATGTATGATGATTTAATGGCAGTTATTATGGGCGTGTACATTTTTGCCACGAAGGGGTCGAAAGGTTGAAAATTCGAGGAGGGCACAAGGGTTAAGAGCATATCTCAAAACCTATTATCGGCAGTTAACAATAAGCCTCTGGGAGTTAAGGCCAATATTGAGGGCCAGCAGGTATACAAGCCAAGAATTCCTCTTCTCTGTGCCGGTAAGTGCTAAGTCTGAATGGCAACTTTAGACGGGATAATTGACTTAACGACATCTACGACTTAACTGTTCTTCAAAGAGCCAGTTTACATGCTAATTTCTTAGGCTGAAAAAAGTGAAATCATCGTTAGTCGATGGGTTCTAAGACTGTATTTTGGCATATGGGTTTTGGCTGTTTGGCTTTCCACACTACAAACAGAAACCAGAACACTTCTGATACCAAAATGTTGTCCCGTTGAGATTATATTGAGTACCTGAGCGGAGGAGTGCTTTAGGGACGATCAATTGCACGGCATTGTCAGATTGCATGACCTTACTTGACTTTAGATCTTTCCATTGGTATTTATCGCAGCCCGAAATCCAGTTCTACTTGATCATTTGAAAGCATTGGGATCTTAATAACCCTGTGTGTCAGCACACTCCCCTAAAGCCATTTAATTAAGGTTTATTAAAAGTGTTTGAGTGTGCCAAGCTCCAAATGAATGTAGACTAATATTTGTATGCCTAAGTGTTGAATTTCCTCACTTAAGGGGGGCAGAGTAAACTGGCTGCTCCTGAATCAGCGAGAGGCAGACGTTTTCTGGAAGGGCATGGTGAGGATTGCAAAACAGGAAACACAGGGCCTTGATAAAATACACACACACACACACACACACACACACACACACACACACACACACACACACACACACAAAAAGTGTGTGGGCATGTTGAGTAGGGCACTTGGTAATGTGTTAGAGTGAAAAAGAGTGTGCATGTGTCACAGCAAAAGGGCCCCTTCTAATTCTCTCTCTAGACACCTCAGTAAGTACAGGATGTGTGCAAGTTGTGAAGTTGAAGATGGGTGTAGGACTGACGGTGTATGCCAACATGATCACATGGTGTGATTGATGGGACTGTTAGGTTGTTGGCTGTCAGTCGCTCTGCAGGACTAACAGGTACCAAATAAAAGAGGCCTATTTGAAGTGAGAAGAAAGAAACATCAAGACAAAACATCATAAACATAAGGAACAGTAACATGAGAAAAGTGCTCATCATGATGGATGAGTACCTTCATCTCTATGTATCTGCTTCTCTGTATACACACAAACACATTCAACACAGTGTAGTCGGTTTTGCCGATCCTGGACAAGTTTGAACATGCACATTGCCCCGTGATCACTTGAACACACACAGTACACATGTTGAGCCAGCACTTACTAGTGTAGAGTATCATTTCATCAGAAACTAAATAGGGTCACAAGGAAGTTATAGGAATGTTATAACTTTAACAAAATATTCTACATCCTTTAATGTTACAGTTATGTCACTGTATATTTTTGATGTAAACTCACAAAATACAACATACTTTAAAAGTCAGGGTTTCTTACCCAAATCTTTGTCAAACTGTGTAAAACACCTGCCAGTGTTTCTGTTCCTTAACAGTGATGCATTCTTCTTAAACGTATTTACAATGTTGTACTCATTCTTGCTATTCATATAAGATACAGGAGTCGGGATGATTTATGATATTTTCTTTGCTGCGCTTCATCTGAGCTTAAAAATGCTATTCTGGTGGTTTGAAAAAGATTAACAAAACTGGAATTACTGCACTTTTATTCAACAAAGACTCTTCTGATTTCCGACTTTGAATATGTTTCTTAGCTGACTTTAATCTCCTCATCACTCCTCAGTTCAGTTGATGTACGGACTGCATCCGTGATGGATTTGTAAACGTAATATGTTGTTAAGGTCAAATGCCAACACTTCTCCGACTAAATCCAACAAAATGTTCCTATTTATAAGTGAATTCTGCGACCCTCCATTCAGTTAGCATGACGTTTTTTCATTTGTATTTTCTACATATGTTAGTAAGGACATAGAATTGGGTTACATTTGTATTACAGTTATAAAGCTAACGTCCAGTGGTAGATTATATTGTGATTTGATGATAGTAGCCTCAACAATTTGACCAGAGAAGGCAAGGCAAGTTTATTTAAATAGCACCTTTCAACACAAGGCAATTCAAAGTGCTTTACAAAAAATGAAAGACATTAAGAAAATGGCATTTCAAATCAGTCATTAAAAAGCAAAGATGATAAAATAAACATTAAAATAAAAAATACATGGATAAAAGTTACAGTGCAGTTTAAGATGTGAATAGTTCAATTAAAAGCAGCAGCAAAAAGAAAAGTCTTCAGCCTGGATTTAAAAGTAGTCAGAGTTGCAGCGTACCGGCAGGTTCCGAAGACTCTAAGGAAGACATTTTGTGTTTTTTGGCTGTTCCAAAAGATTTCTTCCTAAAGTCAAACTTAATTTAAAGACTTCTGCTTTAAATCTTAAGAACATTTATAAAATGCAATAACAATTGAATTGGTTTCTTCAACCCTGAATCAAACATACAAACCAGTAGTGTGTCTAGTAATTTGAAAGTTAAAGAAAAAAGCCCAATGCAGGAGATGGACAACATCTAACTGACCCATTCAGTAAAGAGAAGCAATATTGAAAAAGGATTTGTCTTTACCATTATGTGGAATTTAGTGTACATGCTGTGGTAGGGGTGGATGTGTGTGTGTGTGTGTGTGTGTGTGTGTGTGTGTGTGTGTGTGTGTATGTGTGTGTGTGTGTGTGTGTGTGTGTGTGTGGGGGGGGGGGGGGGGGGGGATTCTCTGGAACAGGATGTAGCCGTGCAAACGCCTAAAAGTGACTTTTGCTTGTGTTTGCTCAAGAGATGAAGCAGCAAAAAAGAAAAAAGATCCTTTAAGCCTCAGGTCCGCAATGTACCCACGCTGGGGAATTTACCACAACCTGTCAGTCACCCGAGGGAGGAGAAGGTGCCACCTGATAAAAATCTGGTTTGAGAGTTACTTCATATCATAATGTAAACCTTCAGGCACACGAAAAAGAAAATATAATACTTTACAAATATAGAGCTGAATAGATAACTTGGCAAGCAGCACAGTAGAATGCAAAACTATGCAAATGTTATGCAAAGAGTGACTCAGCGCAATGATGGAAAGTTTCTTCTTGGCTCGGACACACATTTCCACTGTGGCAGAAAAAAAAGGTTATTTGTCCTAAAAAAACTTTCATGACAATACAACAATCCAGTGGGGACAGTAACTAAGTACCTTTAATCTAAGTAAAGCATCTAAACTGAATTATGAGGTCTTGTACTTGAATATATTTACATTTTGTAATTCTTTATAATTCTATACATTTCATTGGGAAAAGTGATATTCTTTTCATGACATTTCATGACAGCAATATCTACTAGTCAGTTATCGATCAGTTGATAATATTTCAAATAATAAAGATTTTAAATATAATGTAAATATTCAGTACTCGAGTGCTGTAGTGAGTGGCGTAAATGTACTTTTGTAACTGCTTTTAAAGAGGCCCTATTATGCCTTTGGGGGGGGGGGGTTTATATAGGTGAATCAAAAATATCAGCAAAGGCTATACAGTTTCCTCGAGAGGGAGTTTCTCTTCCACACACTTGAAAAGCCTCAATTGTAGTCCTTTGTTTACTCCCACGACATAATGACATCACTATGAAACACTTGCACTTCTATTGGGTAGCGCTCCAACACATTGTAGGTGATAGGCTAAGGGCCCAGACATCTCTAATCACAATCACAACAGAGCCAGGCAGCTAACCAATCAGAGCAGACTGGGCTCTGGTTTCAAACAGAGGGTGAAAAGAGGTGCTGCAGCACAGGCAGTATGAGAAAAAGAAATACCTTTTTGAACATACACATGTATCAGTAGATGCACAAAATACAAATATGGAATCTGAAAATGAGCTTAATAGGATCCGAATATGTTTTCCACCATTGCAACAATCTTACTCTTATCTTTCTCACAGGATACGTTTTAAGGAAAACTACACATTACAGCACATGCAGCTAAAAAGTTAGAAACATATGAGCTAATCATGTTTCTGTTGTGCTCGTATGTAAAGTTCTTATTTCAGTTGCTCCCTTCACCGGGGGGGTCAAAGGTGGGGGTCACGCACAGTTTTTAACCTGGTTTGATGGCATCTCTGCTAAACAGGTGCTCTCAACCCACGTTTGAACTCACCCCTTACAGTAAGTAAATACATAATGTGGCATATACAGTAAATTGAGGGATTAAAGGTCTAATAAAGTACTTAGGTACTCATTTAGAGTCATTCACCTGTACTTCTCTTAAAGAAAAGGTGGTGAAGGAAACAAATCCCTCCAGATCCAGCTGATAAAAGAAGACAAAGAACAGGTTTGACAGCTATGACTTCATCCTCCAAACCAAAGACAGGGAGGGATGGATGGAGGCGTTGGGAGGAAGAAGGAAAGAAGACTTAAAAAAAAAAAGTCACATCACCGGCAATTCCAGGTGGGTCACATGAATTGGCAGGAGAATGAACCGCACCCTGGCATTTGGACCCAATGAGTCTATTTGTCTGCTCGAGTGTATTTATTTAACCTAGTGTTGACTTTGCGTTTTCCTGGCTTCTCATCCTCATGTTTTAACTCAATCGCTGGGCATTGAGACAGTTGTGAAAACCTTGTGGTCCAAAGATGGCCATCCGATGCCTATCTAATGGTTTTTCTCACACTTAATCCCACCCCCACCTGTAATACACCATAACATGCCCCTAGTCTTCCCATGCTGCTGCATTTAGTATCTGTCTAAATATCTCTTGTCTTTTTTTCCCCCTTCCTTATCCTAGAGCGAAAAAACGCCTGAGGTTTTTCTCGTGGGAAACTATCGGGAGAGGTATGTTGTCCTGTGAGAAGGGAGTGAGAGTGGAATCCCGTTTTTCTGGGTCTAGTCTCACTCCCTGTTCTGCGATCCCATCCTTAGCGCTGTGTCACCATCAGGCATCATGTCAGGACTCGCAGCGGTGTTAGGAAACTCTCGCCTGATCTCGCTCAGCCTGATTCTGGGGTTTTGGTTGTACACGCCACCTGTGCTCTGCTTTTGCCCTTTTCCCCTTTCTTTCTGCTCTTTTCTTACGTCACTGGGTTTCTAATTATTCTTGAGTCATTGATGTTTTTTTACTTTCATTTGACCAAATACAGCACATTTGTACTCCTACAACATACATTTTAAGGCACTACTCCTTGCTATTTAAACATTCAGGCCTCCTTTTGTTTAATAAAGTATATCTCAAACTGTCTGAAAGTGCAGTGTGTTTACACCTTTTCTGAATAAAAGGCATCTAACAATTACCTTCATCGCAATTAAAGAAGTATTAACAATCAAATCGTCCAAGACATGAGTGTCTCTATAGCACATCGCCTGCCAAATCTTACTTATCAAACTCGTCCAGCCGATTCAAGAGAAGGACTTTCCTTGAAGTCACATGATTTACAGTAAATTATCTTCTCTAAGGGAATCTGCATTGAGTTTCCAACGTTGAACAGCGCAGCAATTATTGTAGATATCCATAATACAATGGATATTTATCATCCGTGACAGCGATTCTGCCATTGTTTTCAACGTGTGTGTGTGTGTGTGTCATCATGGAAAATATGCTCCTTAAGAACACAACTGTGACGGGAATTACCACAGAGGTGCTTTGAAGTACTTTGACAGGTGTTTATCCATCTGTCTGTCTAGCCTGTGGTCGTTTGTCATTGTGAAAGCGTCGCACCCATTAATTCACTAAAATGTGAATTTGTTTTATGGAGATCAAAATTAAGGTCAAGTTTGGGTGTGATTAAAAAAAATATATATATGGATGTAGAAAGTGGGGAAGGGACCATTTGCACAAAGTGGGGGCCAGTGGTCCCTTCCAATTTGGGAGTTTGTCAATATTAGTGTGATCCCATCTTCCATTTTTGTATAAGTCAATAAAGATATTTAGACTCTTAACATGAAGGAAATATTACTGAAATGTAATAATCCGTAATAACACTGATTCACGTCATAGTGGTGTAAAAATGTCAATGAGACGGTCCAAAAGATTATGTCTCAACAACAAATGTGTCATTAATTCAGATACAGTATAAGTTAACAATAGGGAACCTGAACTTAAGTCTAGCAGTGTACGACAAGAGTTTTGGCGGGATTTCCATAAAGCAATGGTGTCATTATTCTATAGTGAGTACATTGAGCAACACGGGAAGACTGCGGTTAGAGGCAAGGCATGATAAGAGTTGAACTGAGGATAACAGCACACGTTACATTTTGTATTATCTGATAAATAATGCACATTTTAAGTTTCTGAAATCCATTGAATCCTGTTTCTTAATTAGTGCAGACTTGTATGTGTCTGTTAGGTTATAAATATAAACATCACTCTGGCACATCTTGAACAACAACAACACTATGCAAATTAAAAAAGTTGATACAGTAATTCCTCTTAACTTCCTCATTTCTCTTCTCCATTTCCCAGAAAGAGAAAGGGACACATGATGAGCTTGAAAACAAGGAAGAACACTCTTTCGACATTCTGTTTAATTAAAATACCGATCTCTGAGTCAACCCCAAACCTGGGTGACTTTAACCAATATCTTTTGCTAACTTAAAGAGTCATTGCATGTATCACATTTCTAAGCAAAGTAAAAGCATCACTAAATTATTTTGGGATCAAATAATTTAACCTTGAATGTACAATATATCTCTATAAAGAACAGTCTCACACCCCTATCCTACTTTTAAAGTCACTTTAAGAAGGAATATAAACAGCAATGCTTTTAATTTGACATTTTTATCAGGCATGATAACATGGAGACAGAAAGCCAATCAGACAGCAAAGCATAGAGACGGGTAGAAAGGAAAGCAAGCTAAGAGAACATGTGTCCAAACTGTTGGACCTGTGTGAGGACAGAGAGGTCAATGAATGAAGCGGAGGAAACACACACTTACACTGAGATGACAAAACAGCAGATAAGCCTCGTCATGAGGAGATGGAAACACAAGGACACCGAAATCGTCCCCGTGAACTCGAGTCTGGACGAACGGACGCAGAGAGAGTGGACAGGAGAAGACGACAGGAAGTGAGACATATCAGATGGGGGAAGAGTATAAGAGAGACACAGCAAAGCTTCCTGGGTCACTCTGACACACACACACACACACACACACACGTGCATACATGAGCGTTTGACGAGCAACACGCCTGGTGATGCAAGCCACGCAATGCTGAGTGACATAACCACAATTTCACATATATCTCGTAGATTTGTGATGTTACCGCTATGATTTCACACATTTTAAACATGTTCTCACACACCTGCCAGCGCACTTGATTTCTTGTAAATTTGCAGCAGATCTTTTTTTCTTTCATTCTCGGGGGGAGGTCAGCAAGGGTCAGGTTTAAAGTTTCAGAGAGTGTGTTTTTTGGGAAGTAAAGGTAATTTAAGTGCTACTAGGAAGCGGTTTGGTAAAAAAAATAAAAAAATAAAAATAAAAAGGGGGAAATCACCTGTGTATTATCAGATAATCACCTCATGAAGAACTTTGTGAGAGGAAGTTCGATGTATGAGGAACAACTACAAAAGCAATATTGGGTTATTCAATATGTATAACAGTTGTGGCGTATGGGTGTATCCCTCTTTCTGCAATACACACACAGACACACAAACACACACACGGAAGAGAAAAAGGGGAAATTCTTGTTCAATAAGGTCAACAATACTCAACATATCTTGACATATTTTTACTACACACTTCCCCTCTTTTTGACAACTTCCTCACAGTTTTCACTACCAGCACTGCTTACTACTAGAGGCCGCATATGAATGAAGAAAGATGCACACACACACACACACACGAGAGGAAAAAGAACGAGAAGAGAGTTGTTTTGCAACCAGAAAGAGGAAGGTACATGTGTCACTCATTGTTTTGTGATGCAACACCGTCCACTCAATGAGCACACACTCTCACACACACATGTTTATCCCTAATCCAATCTTCTATGCAAAATTAAACATATCTCCCGGGTGTATTTTCATTTAAAAAGCAACTCCATCTCTGAGGAGGCAAGATGGAGCATGCTAGTACACCCACCTCTCCCTGTCACCCACTCACTGGCACAGCAGATTTGCATAGATATTTGCAAGTCAAATGAGATGCATGGGAGAGTAGGGTGTAACTTTGGAGAGCAAACCCCCCACAGAATTCCCCTCTTCTGGGAGACTCCCGAATCACTTCCAAGGAATACATTCGGTTGGTAAAGAGGAGGTCTTGAGGAGGTCTTAGATTAGATTGTTGGATTTGCTGATCGTTGCCTGATTATAATGAATATAGGAGTGTTTCATTTATGCATTGCAACCGCAAACATGCATGTAGAAAAAAGCTTCAAAGACTCACACGTTAGGCTTCTGTGTTTGCATTACTTAATAGCAGAAACAATGCGATGATATTGCCAGTGTACCTCACCCGAAAAAAGCCTCGGGGCAGGTTCCTGAAATAGAAAATGTTCTCGGTGTCATTTGTTTTGTTCGCAGATTCATTGTTGATAGATGATTGCTTTGTTTTTTTTGCTAATTGATGCTTGGCGGGGTCAAGATCTTGATGTCTTTGCTTTCACTCACATGACCCTCATTTTAAGGTCAGGGTTTTCGCCGTACAAGATTTATATTTTTCTTTTATGTTGAGATTTTTGTGCAGAATAAAATAACTGCTGTGGATGTTAATACTGTTATCAATGTTAAAGTGAATATTGAGTGTTTTCTATTTTAATACTGTGGGTTTGTTACATTTGTTATCACTTTTAGCTAGAAAGTTCAGCTTCTCATGAATAACTTGTCTCTTCTTACTGCTTATATAATTATTTTCTACCCATTTTGACAGTTTTTACTCAACTTTGAGCCCACAATTAATGTTCATTCATTCATTTTAGATCATTATTTGTTCATCAGTACTTCAAATCAAATATTTAACCATTCATCCAGTACTTCTAACTTCCTGTTAAAAGTGTTTATAGGTTCCTATTTAAATGATTTGTAGCTGGTAGCTAGTTATGGTGACAATACGTTTCCTCAGAATTAGCAACACGGCAATTTGTTATACAATTTGTTTTAGTTTTATTTGTCTTCACATATTTGAGAAGGCAGAGCTATTCTATAATATTTTAGCTCAGTAAGTAGTCTAGCTAGCAATGATAAATCTGCAGAGCCAAACAAAAGTAACGAGGAAACAGTCACATTCCAAAAGCCTATTGGAATTCAATGGTGACCTTTTGAATATGCAAATGTGAGGGTCAGCCCTGTGGCCAATTGGTTTGAAAACGTTTGAAGTACATTTTGCTCTATTTTGGGTAATTAAGGAGTCTATAGGATCATCAAAAGGCTACATAACAGTCTCATGTTCAAGCAGTCTGCCCTGGTTGCAATCAACTTTCAGTGAAGAAATATCCCTTTACACTAGTTGTAAGTTAGGTTCTGCTGTAGTTTAGACTATAACCTGTAGTTTAGTCCTATCCATGATGCAGAAACACAACGTTTTTCAATATCTGAAAACAAAATGCTGTAGAGTAAATTGTAAACAAAAAGGTTACCTTAAGGCTCTCTTGTAAATTGCACTGTTGAGGAACCTGCCATCTAAGTTTTTCGAACATTACGTAATCACACCGGAGTTGTGTACATGTTATGACAACAAACTTTTGAATCTTGAATCTCTTGGGGCGACAATTTCTGCATTTAAATATAGTTTTTCTTTAAAAGTACCATGAACAACCCTACAGTTAACACATACATGTCCTAAATCTAACATAGTTCAACTCTGGCACGCATGGTTTAATCCCACACCAAACGCCTTGTTTCCAGCAGCAACAATATTACTAAGCCCATGTAATTGTGTATTTTATC
>CALSBZ010046719.1:2816995-2851455 GCA_943591055.1 Gobionotothen gibberifrons
AAGTGTATCTCGAGCCGGTTTCTCAAACTTACCTACCCCTCCTTTAAGCTAGGGTTAGTTTGGTGAAGAACTGACATTTGGATTTCAAGGTTTACAGTTTAAAGTAAAATGATGTAAGAATATTTCCACTCATTATTTTTATTTTTTCTAGTTATGCATAAAGCAAAAAACAGAATACTGCCAGAAAATATACAACACATTTATTTTTTCAGAGGATGAGCATCATAGGAGGAAATTACATTGTAAGCATCTGTTTGCACTTACTACTAGTCGGCGTAAATAAGTAGAATTTTTTGCCGAATGATTTAAAGGGCTGTAAGAAAATGTTTATGTTTAAGAAAATGTAAGAAAGCTTAATTAGACAGTTTGAAGTTCACTTTTGATTGTGTTCTGGTTTTATGTTTCAGTTTTTGTAAGCAATTGTGACTGAAAGAATATTGCTTTTATTTGACTTTTTTTATGGTTATTTCATTTATTTGTTTCTTTTAAGAAGGGGCAGGTAAAATACGATTGTCTTGCTCCTTTCCAACATGTGCTATAAAAAACAAACAAACAAAAAACAACCATTATAAGTGTACATGTTTTGTAAAGTGTACATGTTTTGTTTTAATATTACTGCCATGTGTGGAATAAACAAATAAATAAACAAATCTTTACATTTTTTAGTACTACAAAGAGCTTAGAGATCACTAGAGACATCTAACTTGTGTCTGTACCAAAATAAAACAGCCGTTGCCCTTTACTATTACACAGACCGAATACGGTTTAAGCGAATGACAGGCAGCAACAGTATCACCAGAAAAAGTGATTAGTGTATTTAATCACACCACACGCTGTTTGTATCAGCAGCAAGTACACTGATTCCAACTTGGTACATAAAGCCATGACGACTCTAAACAGCCCTACAACCATGAAAGGGTAAAAACAGCCTTTCATCAGAACATAGTATCGCAACAGTGTCCATGACAAAGGAAACTATTGTTTTCTTGTTGCCCCCGGCGAAAATAGCCATCTGTGTGACATTTATAGATGAGAACATGGGACTTAGGTTGGAACAAAATAAGTGCAGGAAACAAACCTAGCTGTGTGAAATGAAATGAAATGAGAAAAATATGGATGGCACAGAGCGGCCCTGAACGACTGCCGGCTCCAAAACAAACCATTATTTTTGATTCTCCCTAATGATGCTACTTGACACATTTTTTCTGGCAGAAAAAAGTGGGTCAGTGTCATGTCTAAAGAAAACATTGGCAAGTGTTTGTATCTGTGTTTGCGTTTACATTTCAGGGAACATTTAAACAAGCTTGACATAATGAAGATGCAGCGACATTACAAGGTCTTAGACTGCAGTTATGATAGACAGCTACCCTGTATGGCCTCCAGTCCAGACACTACTTGAAAAAACATGGCATGAGTCAAACTAAACATTTACTCTTACTGTATCGGGCAACACTGTTATCCAACCAAACCCATTCAACCAGACAGTAGAGTGTCTGCATAGACAGCAGAAACATACCTCAGTGTTGACAGAAAAAGATACGGGGAAATTATATATACTGTAATAACAATCTTCTGCTCTGCGGTATTCAGGTCAGTTAGCGCTTACTTACCCAGCATGCAAACTTGTATGGCATCCTGCTCCGACCTTTTAAGTGCGACTGCTCCACACCTCTGTGGCAGAGAGAGAGGGGGAGAGAAAGAGAGAGCAGCAGGATTACTATTACAACACCCCGAAATACACACTGCTATCTAGGAGCATCAATTAACCTCGCTAAGGAAATAGAAACTGTGTGAGAAGTCACGGTGACACTCCTCTCACACTTAAACCCCTCTCACACTGATGTGGGCCCCCACTGTTTCCACACCAAATCTCACCTTTACTATTCTTTCTCATGCGAGCGAAATCGAAAAAAAACATAAATTATGATGCTAATTCTGAGTGATTGTGATAAAAGAATGCAAATAACTGAATCTTGAGGCCATAACATGATAATCAGTTTGACTTATTTATTTAACTTTTGTGACAACTCACCAGCTGTTGTGGCGACGCTTGAGAGATTCTGACCTTCATGTTTGGCTCAGGGTTCTTAAGTCGTCTTTTTTTTATTAAAAAGGGGATTTTGTGTCAAGATCAACTCACAAGTTTTTGTTTTTTAAATAACATTTTGGTAACAAACCAATGTACTGTAACAGATCAAATCACTCAATTGTACATCCCATTAATATTATGTTTCCATGACCCAATCTTATGGGCCGTTTGTGTTCATACTTTAGTGACGTATTCACCAAAATAATGGAATGCTGTTGAAATTACTTAAGGACCCAATTAGAGTTAAGGTGATTTTCATTATGATTTAAAGAAACAACTTAAATATGTTTAGAACAAACCCTTTAGAGCCCAATGTGTCGTCTTAAATGTGCTTTCATTTGTTCAAAAATATTCAGTCAACCATTATTAAGCAAAGAACAGCAGCACATTCTTATATAAGCAGCTAGAACTAGCACTATGATCAACAAAATCAGGTCCAACCTAAAGCTCAAACACGAGAGCAGTTTTGGGCACAAGCCTAGATAATAAACTGTATTTTATCTGTAATATTGAATCATTAAATATTCTAAGAGATGTACAAGCTACAGTGAAATTAATTGCTGTAACAGATACAGCTCTGGAAAAAATGAGAATACTCCAAATGTCTTAAAACTAAATCTCTACATGTATGGCAGCCATTCCATTCCAATGTCTGTTGATTTACAAAACTGACATTTTGTCAGTAGCTTATAGAATACAAAAATAAATGTTCATTTTAAACAAACACATACCAATAAATAATTAAACCAGAGAAACTGAAAATGCTGCAGTGGTCTCATCATTCTTTTCAGAGATGTATACGACACAATCTCAAACATGCGCCATCTTCTGCCAAATGTTCCAAGCATCGAAAAAAAAAAGGCATTTTATAAGGTTATATAACAGGTCCACATTAAAAAAATTAAATAATAATAATCTGGAAATTAGGGCAGAACAGACCTGATTCAAGCGTAAAATCATTTTGACAAACAGTCCAATAGGCCTATAGGGTAGAGAACCAAAGCTTGAAATAGTACTGGATTTGTTTGTTTTTTAACGAATCATATCGTCTTACAAATTGATTATCCCATCAATTTCTGAGTCTTGCCTGATCAAGACTTATGCTGTCTTGTTCAAGTAATGCGTGTTGACAGACAAATCTTTTCATCAATCTCTAGATGAAAAACAAACAGAACCTTGACTATCTCTTTCTGATGAGTTTAAGCTGATAAAGCACATCAACGGTGTGGTAATCTGCCATTTAACCCTTATCTGAGGTCAGTTTCTAAGCCGTGTCACAATACATATCCTGCTGAATTTCAAGCAGACTTAGCTTAGTACATTTCCCAAATGAGCTCATCTATTTATAATAGCTAGTGAAGCCTGTAATAGTTATGATGGCTCAGCATCTGTGTGCATAGTAAACAAGAGAGAGAGTTGACTGAATTCACTAAGAAGTATCGGTTAAGAGAAACATGTACATATTTGATAGGGCTGCTCAATTAATCGTATTTTAATCGCAATTACGATTTTGGCTTGGAACGATTATGAAAACAACATAATCGAAATAAAACGATTTTTTTTTTTTAAAGAATGTTAACAATTATTTTTATTTTTTTTTCAGTTGAATTATACTTAAAGTTCAGGGTAATCAACTGTTAAAAACATACTGTTCACTTTTTTTTTTCAATAAAATTGATGTTTTCAAAGTAAATGGATAATCGTTTTTAATAATCGTTATATCAATTATTGACCCAAATAATCGAAATTATGATTTTTGCCATAATCGAGCAGCCCTAATATTTGATAGAAACCAGGTACCCCAGCTGACCTGATGGAGACATAACAAGTGCTCTGTTATCTCTCATTACTTTTGTATAATGTCTCCACTCTGAAGGAAATTGTTATAAAAGTGTATCTTAAGTAGGAGGATGTACGTGTAAATGAGCACACTGTTGTTTACCAGCACAAAGGAAATGGTGGATGGAGAAAACGCAGAAGTGATGATGTTTCATCCAGCCCACGTGGTTGTTGCATGTTTAAAGGTCGCCCTCTGTCAAATGTTTTTCCATGACCTCCATTGCTATACTCGCATGTTCACAAGAACTCGCAACAATATTATTTGGGAATACAAAATGTAATAAACCGTTCTGCAAGAAAGTTGGTGAACACAGTCTCCAAGAATCAACAAGTAATAAACACTGCATTCTACCCATTATGCAGGCCATGACAGCTAAACAATCTCCATGACAACCCAGTAAACTCCATCAGATAAAGGAAACCACGAGATATGATAGAAAGCTCTAAAGATATATAGAAAGTGTCCCTTGTCGAATTGTTGAAAATTGAATGGACTTTGTGTCTCAAAACTCAGTGTGGAGAAAGAAAGTTAACAGTATTTTAAAACAAATCTTACAAACTACTGGGGTCCAGAATTGACTATATGCTCAAATATGAAAATAAGTTTCACTAGACAGCTTCCCAACACTTTATCCATACTACCTGTGAATATTGGGAAATATTTTATCAAGTATTCAGATCTTTTAACTTATAATGTCTTCACTGAACACCTTCATGTGTGTCTGCAGGTTGACTGCTGTAACACTGTCAATACACCAACCTGACATATTGCAATACACAAGGTCTACTGTTGCCCAGCACTGCAGCTTTTAGAAGTGGAAACGTGTGAAAAACAATATGTTCTTCTAATATGTCACAGGTTTCTAGTGCCATAGCAGCACGTAGCATACACAACATTCACTACAGTACAGTCATTATTATCTTTTGCGCACTAATGACACTTTTTAACTCTTTCCATGACCACAGTAGGAATGTGTTTGTTACCAGGAATACAGCAAAACAAAAATGCCTGTGTCTATTTTTGCAGGCACTTGTCAATGTAAAGTTACATTTTACGTACCTCGACCATTAAACAGGACATTTAACCATCGTGGCCGCTCGTGGAAGGCAAGTGATGGCGACGGAATCAGGCGCGTGCGGGACTGTTTTCATGTCACGGAAGCGCACGAGACAACCGCATACAGCAGGAGGAAAGATGACTGTGCACAGCTGACACCTGTTTAAAAAACAGTTTTAACCTCCTCTCTTCGGTTGTGATCTTTACTTGCAGTGTAGAGACAGTGTCGGCTGTTTTTAATGAGGGGAGGTGAAGTTACTGCTTGTTGTTTCCCCACGTTTATGAGCCGCATAGCGCGGATAGGGGAGGGGCTGGTTGTAGCATGGGCGGGACTTGTAAGGAGTGGACCAATCACCGCTGGATAAATCACTGACTTGTTTACAATTGGTGGTCCTCAATTAAATAGTGCTTAGAGTGTGCAAAGAGTGATATCTCCCAACAAATCTACTGTTTTTGGGGAGATAGAAGAAACCCTTTTTGTTCCCAGGAAAGGCAGACATTCTAGCTGTATTCTTTTTTAAATAGACCAAATGGCCAACTTAACAATGTCATGTCACTTTGACAACACTCCCCATATTTACATAACATTAGAAAAAACAAGAATACAAACATGTGTAAACATAAGGTCGCATTTCCTTATCGCCCTATTTCAAGACAAATCACAATCAGAGTCACAACCTTTAGGTGAGTTGAGATATGTATATTACGTTTGGGACAGAAAAAAAAGACAAGTTCAATAGAAAGTGTCCATCTACTTAACTGTAGACTAGGGTCTCTTAAATCTATGGACACTTTACAAACAGGAATATGAAATGGTTGTTCAAATAAACCAAATCCAGTGTGGCCATAGGCTACATTAGAGACCAGCAACATGCTCATTCATAGTACATTAACATGCAAGGGTGAAAAGCCTGACAATAATATCTGATATGTCTGTGTCTGGTTGATTTACTTTCAGAATTTTTCTGTGGAAATATACCTCATAAATGTTCCATAACACTTCCACTTATGCAAAAGGTACATATATAGCAACCTTGATCTAATTTAAAAGACAGAAAAACATCTAATCCACTTGGCAAACACTGAGGCTAATGCTGCAGTTTTATTAGCTATGTGGATAGCAAACAGTCATTCATTCCAAATAATACTTAATTTAATTATTCCATCCATCCATCTTCTCCCGCTTATCCGTGGTCGGGTCGCGGAGGTAGCAGTTCCAGCAGAGGGCCCCAAACTTTATTTTCCCTGGCCACATCAACCAGCTCTGACTGGGGGATCCCAAGGCGCTCCCAGGCCAGCGAAGAGATATAATCCCTCCACCTGGTCCTAGGTCTACCCCTTGGTCTCTTCCCAGCTGGATAATTAATTTAATTATTACTAAATGTTATTCTTCCACTGCAAAAAATCAACCCACTAAGCCACCACATGCAGTTTGCACGTGTTTTAGAAGTGCATTCGCCACAAAGGATGGTTTTACTTACAGAAAGTACTAACACTAAGAAAAAACTACTTGATTTACAGTAAATGATGAGCAATCATTTTTACAATAGACGAAAACGTATGGTCTAAAATAATCCAGTACTGACACCTGCAGGAAAGACATTAAGCCAGGTTACTACGGTATGTACAGTACAAGTAGCACATACAGCGTGTACATTAGGAAACTAATTTCACCAAACAAAATCTCTAAAATACTTAAGCTGCTGGGTAAACTCCTATAGAATTTAGTGAGTGAATAATGAAGGACACAAGTATATTGTGTATAAAAGTGTGATCCAATTCCTTTTCTTCATTTCCTCTATTCTATACCACATAGAACCTAACCTATATAAAGCAGAACAAGTACAATTCTGCACACGTTTCCTTTTTCGATTCTTTATAATGCTTAATGATCAAGCTAACTTTGGAACAATGATTCAAATGGTAACATATTAATTAGTAAAAAAAAAACATCTGTTTAAAAAACTAAAAAGGTGTTATCCTTATACTGTAAGAGTTAAACTTGTTTAAGACTTTTTAATGTTATTTAAAGTGGACCTATCATGCAAAATGCACTTTTGTACGTCTTTATACATGAATATGTGTCCCGTGTTCCAGGGAACTCACCAAGTGTCAGAAAATACAACCCTCTCTCTTTTCCTCCGTACCCAAATCTTTTAAAAGCGGGGCTACAATGAGCGGATACAGATTCCATCCGACCCGACGTAAGCCTGGGCGGTGACGCTCCGCCTACATGGGCAACGCTCCATCTATCAGGGGAATGAGAGGTTGCCGTGGCATGGTAACAGCATGGTAACAGCATGTCACATGGTCAGCTGCAGCTCATTTGCCACAGAATCAGCCCTTGCAAAAACAGTGCTGGAATACAGCAAATAGAGCGGAATGAGGCATGGCTAAAATGCATGATCTGTTTGGTATTTTGAAAAAAAAACTTCACAGACATGTTTTATATAGGTATGGCCCTACAATATATTATTCAAATATAGCATGATAGGTCCACTTTAAACATTGTGTTTCGCTTTTGGTTGTAGTTGTTTGTGAGAAAGCTCTAGCAAATCTTTCACATAGCATGACCATAACCTCAGCGACAATACATGCACCTCTGTCACGTCGAACCAACAGCTACATGATTTCTTTTTATTATGCAAAGACTTCCTGCAGTAAAAAGTAGAATACTTCACTAAACTTTATGCATTGATTTGAAAATCAATGAATAACATTTAGTGAAGACTAAACTTTATGCATTCTGAAATCAGTTGTTATTACATCATACCAAATAATACTTAATTTAATTATTACTAAATGTTATTCTTCCACTGCAAAAAATCAACCCACTAAGCCACCACATGCAGTTTGCACGTGTTTTAGAAATGCATTCGCCACAAAGGATGTGGTATATAAAAGACGACAATACAGAATGCAGACGCCATTTCACTTGTTCACTATAGGCAAGCAGTTGATCTTCTTCTGTGACATTTTATTGGACGGTTTATTTAATACAAATATCTTTAAAAGATATTTAATCTCTGAACCAAACAACAAGGATGGATTGCCTGTTTATGTTTTTTTTCAAATTCTAACTTTTCCAGACGACAAGTCAGTAACCCAAGTTCTGGATAAGAGTCTCAAGAAATAAGGTATTATGATTGAATGTTAAGTAATGTGTTATGTACTTTGTTTAGGACACATGTTGAATCGTGTATCATCAGCATACAAGGAATACCTTGTTGGAAAGATGCTTTAAAGTAGAAGTGTATGCTCTGTAATCGAATTGGGAGATAATTTAATATATATATACTGTATATATATATATATATATATATATATATATATATATATCAAAGTTAGTATTATTGAATTTGAATAAAAGTTAGGATTGTAGAAAACTAACCAGATATTCTGTAATAAAGAAAAAAGACTGACACAAATATATAGAAAAACAAACAGTTAACAGACAAGGAAAAGGTTTTGTGTTATTACTTTTTTTAAACTGCATTTTGCTGTTCAATCATGTATTTGATATCCGATACAAAACGCTACACTCGCATGTTCCAATGAAACCACACCTTAAAATTGAATGAACGGCAGACGGAAGTAAAAACATGGCGTCTGACGATAACAAACTAATACGTGTAAGTTTGAAAAACAATGTGTAAGCTGAAATGAACATATCTTTACCACTATTTGGTCAATTATGTGGAAGTAGTGCATTTTGGGAGGTTGCTGTTTGTATTGAGATGGAGGTTGACTTGGTGAAAGGAATCAGTCACGTCTTCTCGTTTGAAACATTAGCATACAGTAGCTAGCATGTTGTGGAGATGTGCATTGTTTTTAGCAGTTGAATCGGTACAGCTTAGTTTCATAGTATGGTTATAATATCATACATTTCATTAATGCAATATTTTTTGATGACACGGCAGATTCCCACCCAGTGCACGGACAATGCAGATGAATATCCAGGTGTTGTCGTCTATGATGACGAAGAATTTCCTATTTCCTCTCAACAAGTAAGGTTTTCACCGTTTAGCTTGAAGAGTCCAAAACGATTCAAATAAATGATCCTAAATAAGAACGTTTAATGAAGTGTACTTTAAATGTTTTGTTTTTCTAGGAAGGGCAGGACGTCTTAGAAATGACTGCTTCTGGTGAAAGACAAGGCCATCACAGGTTAGGCATGTTAAAGCAAGGCAATTCAGATGCTTACAGAGGACTAAAAATGACTTTGTAATTTACTTAATGTTGTTGTTGTTGTTAAAATGTTGTTATATCCGTACCAAGAGTCTTAGCTTGTTTTGTGTCTTCTATTTTGGCAATTAAAGCTAAACACTTAGTTCTTTGGCACTCTCCCAACATATATTTGTCTCCGTCACAGACCATGGCACCAGGAAAGTGAAATATGTACTTATACTTAAGTATATGATGGCTGCTTTTCCCATTAGTAGAGTTGATATGCTTTAACTGGTACATTCAATGTGTGGATTTACTTTAGTTATATTCTGATAAATATACACCTGGCTCAACCTATCTAATATGTTAATATACCACTGTTGTACTATAGCTCTGTGAGACCTTTCCAATCTGCCCGATATGAGAATGACGATGCTGCAACTCCAGCCAGGTAAAAAAAAAAATCTTTAAATACTGCCGCACATGTTGCATTTTACTGCTTTAATCAAATGTATTGTGTATGTCTTCTTACTCTCCTCTTGCAAACTAATTGCTTAAAATTAAATGATGACTAGTACACAGTTTTTATTGTGTCGCTTATCACGCTTGTCATGTGGTGGAAAACTCCAGCTCTATTGAATTTTAAAAGTTACTGTAAGCATTTATGTTTGCATGTATGTGTTTTTGAATCTGTGATCCAAAACTGTTTATTATAATTTAACTGAATTCAATGGTTGTTATACAAGTGACCAAGATCAGTGCTATCAAGTCATTCTAAACTCCCCATTGTTTTTCCCACAGTCTTCAGGAGGAGGAGGAGAAGGAGGAGGAGGAGGAGGAGGAGGAGGAGGAGGAGGAGGAGGAGGGCAAAAAGATGAATGAAGGCACCTACAGCCAACACTCAACATAAATTGGCAAATTGAGACTCTAGAAAGTCACTGGTCCTGGGCCAAGACTCAATCACATAACAGCATTTTCTTAAGAGCATCATGTATGTTTGGATAGAAAAAACCCATCATTATTGAGAGGGACTAGTAGCATTACGTTTGTCATGGACTCTGACCTGAGTTTCAACAGTCACAGTTACTAAATCAGCCTACTATCACCTAAAGAACATATCTAGGATTAAAAGACTAATGTCACAGAAGGAAAAGCGTGTCCATGCTTTTATCTTCAGTAGACTGGACTACTGTAATGGTGTCTTCACAGGTCTAACTAAATAATCTATTAGAAAGCTGCAGCTGATTTAGAACGCTGCTGCTCGAGTCCTCACTAACACTAAGAAAGTGGATCACATCACTCATGTTCTGAAGTCTTGGCTTCCTGTGTGTCAAAGAATAGATTTTAAAATATTGCTGCTGGTTTATAAAGCACTGAATGGTTTAGGCCCAAAATACATTTCTGACCTACTGCTAAATTATGAACCATCCAGATCTCTCAGGTCTTCAGGGACTGGTCAGCTTTCTGTCCCCAGAGTCAGAACTAAACATGGTAAAGCAGCGTTCAGTTATTATGCTCCAAATATCTGGAACAAACTCCCAGAAACCTGCAGGTCCGCTGCAACTCTGACTACTTTTAAATCCAGGCTGAAGACTTATTTTTGTCGCTGCTTTTAATTGAAACTGAGCCGTTGTGTTCATCAGTAAAGTGGAACTTCTGTGTGAACTATTCATATCTTAAACTGCACTGTAACTTTTTATTCATGTATTTTTTATTCATGTATTTTTTCTTTTAATGTTTCTTTTATGATCTTTTACTGTTTTTAAATGCCTTTGTCTGAATGTCTTTCATTGTTGTAAAGCACCTTGAAATGCCTTGTGTTGAAAGGTGCTATATAAATAAACTTGCCTTGCCTTGTTTTTTACATGTTGCAGGCTTTATTGGACTGTTTGTAAGCATCTACTAAGTAATGTACAGATACGAGAGAGGTAATAATCTTCAAATGTAATTAAGTAAGTGAATAAGCAAAACTGTCACGAACGAGCTGAGAACCAAAATGCAACACACGGGAGACCTGGGAAAGTCGGTAACCAGCTTTATTAAAACTTGTTTCCACAGAAAAGTTCTGGTGTATGATCGTATAGGGCGTACACACAGAGCCGTTTGCCCCCCCAGAGCGTTCCGTTTGCAGATCTTTCCACCTTGGAACCCGTTATCGTTTGCGGGGTCCGTTTACGCGTTTACGTGTCGGCCTCGTGTGAACGAATGGGCTATACGCGAGAGAAAAGTAGCAGATACAACCCGTTTTGTCCTCGTGTAAACGGCACCTAAAGTGACTGAGAAATGCTAATGCAGAAAATAGGTGAGTGAGGGAGCAGACTGTGACAAAAGCTTTCCAAGATATTTTTTTTTATTTATCCTGAACTACACTTAATAATTTACAACATTGCATGATAACAAACACACTATGAAGGATCTCGGAATTTGGGCTTCTTCGCAAGGACGCAACCATGCAG
Organism: Gobionotothen gibberifrons; assembly: GCA_943591055.1. Taxonomy (NCBI): domain Eukaryota; kingdom Metazoa; phylum Chordata; class Actinopteri; order Perciformes; family Nototheniidae; genus Gobionotothen; species Gobionotothen gibberifrons. The sequence goes on from CALSBZ010046719.1 coordinate 2,828,604, forward strand.
CTGCATGGTTTACTGCGTGATCTGGATAACGGATGCAGGACCTTCAATACTAAAATAAAAATATGTTCATACCTTTCAAGACTCCTTATTTTTCAGAGTGCAAAACACTTAAGCTAAATAAATCATGTAATATACTAGGGTGAATTGCCCTAATATGGGACACTCCCTAATGTGGGACACCTAAGCCCCAGTGGGTGTACTGTAGGTCTTCCTCAAACAAATGAGAGTCAATGAAACTATGGATTAGCACAAGCTGTGATCACATGACAGGAAGACCTACACCCACTTGAGCTTAGGTGTCCCACATTAGGGAGTGTCCCAAATGAGGGCAATTCACCCTAACTATACACTATCAACATTTCCTACGAAATAATTATCAAATTGTACGTTGTTGTTTGTCAAAATGATGTGAGGGTTAAGAACAACGGATTTGGCTGACCCTTAACTGTCTGTGTAAAAGTATTTGAGGAAGTACACAACATTTGTATTCCAGACTATTACTTATCCTCTATTTAGGGTGTGTATGAGTTTAGATGGTATGAATCATAACCACGTTACTGATCTGGAATTTTTCTCAGTTGAGACACTTGACAAAAGAAGACCAACATGAACGGGAAAGTCTAATCAACATTTTGTACGGATCTTATGCAAAAGGTAGGCCAATTTTTTTGGGAAAAGTAATTTACAGACAATCATGTATAGTTTTATCATCCCCATTTATATGCTGGGTAAATTAGACCTTAAAGACATTTGACAACTGGCTTTTAGAAAATTATTAAGTGAGGTCAAATCAAATAGAATCATTTTAGATTTGGGAAGAGTAGTGGTGGGTAAAAAGTGCTCTCAACAATGATTTTTGACAATTGTTGAAAGAGTAAGATACATACTTTTATTTTTTCCAGCTAGTGTTGTCTTAAAAATAAATAGTATAATAATTGTAAGAGACATTATTCTGAGATCTGTAATAATTACAACAAAGTCTAATACAACTTAAGTAATCAGAGATGAAATACCCACAAGAAAAGGGTTTCATGTAATGTTTCAAATAACATGACTTTTAAAAAAACGATATATAAAAAGAAAATGTAATGCTAACATCTGTTACAAGGACATGTACAGTGGCGACTCGTCAATTTCTGCTGACAGCAGGTGGGGCTGCAGAAATTAATAAAAACAATAATTCCAAAAATATGTATAAAATACATGTTCAAATATATTTTAAGATCATGTTTAGCGGTCTCTACATTGCTGCTTCGGACTGCGTTCTTCTGATTAGTGTCCACAGTGTGCCTATTGAGCCGTGTTGAGCGAAGTGGTGCAAGCATGGGTGCAAGCCCCGGGCTGCCCCTCTCTCTTGCTGTAGAAATGAACGTGTGCTGTAAAAACTACACTGCGCATGTGTGTATTCAATGTGTGCGGCAAAAAAAAATCACAAGTGGGGCAAAGTGCTGGCAACCCCACCAAAACATCATCTCATAATTCAGAGCTGATTGGCTGTAAGTACATGTGCCGCGAAAAGTGTAGTTGTGAAGAGGAGACGAGAGAGAGCAGCTTATAGCGATTAACATCAGTAAAACGGAAAGCGAATGAATGAAGTTCACCATCTACTTCAGCTTTGGTAAGTTCATTTTATGACAAATATTTTGTTGATCTTCTGGGTTTTGCCTATAGGATATTGCTCTGCTCGATCGATTGATATTGTGACCTCGGTGATGAGTGTCTGTGTTTTCCTCATATTTACAGTCTATGGTGTTTTAATGCTGAAGCATTACGGTTGTTGTTATTGTTAAGTATTGCTTTTTGATGGTGCCCTTTACTGCATGTAGTAAGGTGCATTACAATATGACATCCCTACGCTGTGTACGTAAATGTATGCACTGACTGTGTTGCTCCCCCCCACTCTCTCTATCGGGACCATGGATAGCCTACAGCTATTTGTTTACGTGTTTAAAAAAGCACCAGAAGCTTAAATATAAACATCTAAGTTGGTCTTGCCCCACCATTTTTGTACATATAAGAACGCCACTGGACATGTAGGCTAAGTCTAAACATTTTGCGATGTTTCTAGAACTTTATAACATAGAAAAATAAATCAACAAGATCAACAGATTGAGGTTACTGTGTGGAAGTTATGTCAAATTCGTCTTTGAATCGTGTTAAAGAGACTGGTATGGAAAATATCATGTTAGCATGAGTAGCCCCAGCCTGTCTTGTAGTGTGATACCAATTGTTCCTCTAGAGGCAATAGCGAGTCACTGTTGCGCCTGTCTAATCTTACCTTAGACTAGAGAACAAAGAAGTAATTTGAAGCAAGACCAGTGGATTCAACTATTTCGGCCTTGGAAAATGTTGTTATGTAGTGACTTGTTCTTGGCAATCCAGAGCATTGATTGGTGCAGGAATGAGGCCTGAAATCCGGAAATGGGTTAGCATTTTAGAACTTCCGAGTTCTCCAAGTCAATGGGTTTTTAATGTTTTTTTTCTTTAGAGATTCCAAAGCTTTGTTTTACGACATAAAATATGGCAGTAAATACCCCACTTATGAATGTCTGAAGCTTCTATGTTTCATAAAAACGGCGGGTGCTAATTGGTGGAAAAATTAGAGTAGGGGGCACTGGGGCTTGGACTGACGAGATTTGAGTTGCTGTGGCAGCTGACTAGGACTCCGTATCCAGATAAGACAAGTCAAGGCAAAATAAATGCCAATGCCACAGTTGAAGATTACAAATTAGCAGTGTTATTTCACCAGCTGTCAGAGTTTCAGCAATGTAGTGGCATTGTGCATGTTCTTGACCAACTTTTAGTAACTGGTAGGCTTTTTCTTGACTAAAATGTTTAGAGGTGAAATGCTGTCCCTATGTCTTTAGAGCAAGAGGCTTTGTACTACACATTTTTACACCTCTAACAAAAACACAAGATTTGGCTGGCCTTCCAATACAAACCACATGTTTTTGTCACAGGGACATAACAGTTAAAACAACAGAATCATATTGTGAAATTCTCCATGGATTTGCAAAACACATTGAGTACTTTGTATTGCATCATTAGGCGCATTCACACGGCAGTACTTTTCCCACAAAGGTTCATGAGAACTCTTTAGTTCTCATGAACTAAGTACAGATCGCGTTCACACCGGAATAAGTTCCTGGGGAAGGATTAGGCAAATGAAGCCGCTGACGCCACTTCTTCTTCTTCTGCTTTGGGTTTACTGGCAGGCCACAAACAACTTCACGGCGTATACTGCCACCCGAAGTCCCCGGACGGAAGTCCCCGGAGTTAGGGACTGGCTTCAGTAGAAGCTGCTGGGACTCAGCAGCTTCTACTGAAGCCTTCCGAGTAAATCGCCAGAACGCCGACACCTCCTCATCTCCACCGCTCCCATGTTTTCTTTTGTGTTGCCATAAGTTAGACTCTCTGCGTTTCTGTGCTGGGATAATGCTAATAATGCTAAAGCAAGGATAATAAAATGGCGGCTTCACAAAACTTATTGGGAGTTTTACGGGGCGTGGTTTGCATTCCGCCCAGCCAATCAGACATAGGAACCTTTTTCTCCCACGAAAGTACCTGCTCTCTAACAGCGACGGAAAAGGGGGTAAAAAAGGTTCTGATGAACTAATTTTAGTTCCGGCTCTTTTTGGTGTGAATGCGACATTTCGGAACTATATCGGAACTAAAGTGGGAAAAGTACTGCGGTGTGAAAGCGGCTATAGATGCTTTTTGCTCAATTATTACGAGTGTTTAGTAACATTCACTTTTAATAGTTTAGATACAAAGCTTTTGTTTGTAGTTGTGAGCAGTGGCTTAGTCTGTAGGGTCTTGGTCTTGGAACCGAAGGGTTGCCGGTTCACGTCCTGATCGGACCAAAAAAATATGGAGTGAGCTGGTAGAGCAAGGCACCTAACCTCGAAACTGCTCCCTTGGCACCGGATACCTGGCAGCCTCTCTGCTCTGCCACATCAGAGTACGCAACATCTAATTATTTCCATAAGAGATTTCCATAAAGGCAAATGTGTTTAGATGCAGAGAGTTGGATGTCATGATCGCCATAGGGAAGTTCATAGAGAACTGAAACTGATGAATTTGCTCGTCTTGGAATTGCTCTGGAGAAGTACGACTGTATTTGCAGAAGTAGTGATTTTCAACATCCCGGAAAAAGGACTTATCGGTCTCAGTTGGATCATTAGACTGAAGAAGACCAACATGAATGAAGGGATTGTCTAATCGTCGTTTTGTTCAAGGATATCAAGAAAAAGGTATGCTATGTTTCAGGCAAAAAGGTAAAAGGATTGTATGGACAAATAAATGTGTAGTATGCTGCATTACATGGTAATGTTACAAATGTTTGGGATCAATTAGACCCCCGAGAGGTCTAACTCACAGTTGGAACCAACTGTTGGAAAACTTTAGGAGGAGAAATTCAAATTAACACATTTTGTTTATGATAGGAGAAGTACCGCGTAAAAATGCAGTCAACATCAAGTCGTTTTGGTATTTCTAATAGAGGGAGAGGTTCTCTTGTCCAATGAGGGTTGTTTTAAAAATGATAAATGGCTTATGTCTCATGTTTGTTGGATACATCTAAATATTCCTTTGTTTATAATAAATAACATTTTGGAGGTTTCAACACTGCTGTAAAATTATTTATACAACATCGGATACAACTCTCGCAACTCTCGCGTGGTGCAACAAGTCACGTTCCAAATGCTCCACCACAACAAGAAAGGAGCTAAAATGGCGTTGCCTCGCGTAAGTTAAAAAATTAAGGATTAAATAATCATACATTTGCAAAGTAGTTGGTAAAGTATGTGGAAGTTGTTCAGTTTGAGTAGTTACTGTTTGTATTTGGATGGGGATTCACTTGGTTTATTGTTTCATTCTGTACCGTATTCCTGCTAAAGCTTTAGCATTGCTAACATGTACACGAGTTGATAATTAGTTAAAGCAATTGGCTTAGTTTGGAAATATGGGAAGTATATGATACATTTCATCATCAAAATACTTTTTTGTTGATTCTGCAGCTTCCCATCCAGTGTGTAGACAATGCAGATGGATTTCCTCGTTTGATCGTCTACGGTGATAAAACATTCCACTATTATCAACAAGTACGTTTCTTTCACCATTTTGTTTAAAGTGTAGGCTCAAAATCTATTTAAATACAAGTGCTTTCATTGTAACTTTTCTATGGAGCGCATGTTATAGGTTTTGTTTCTCTTTTTCTTGCATGACCAGGATGCGGTGCCGCAGCATGCTTCTGAAGAAGGCCCCTACAGGTGGGCAGCGATGCATAGTTTGGTACAGATGCTGTTAAGAAGCTGATCATTTAGATATAACACATTTCTATATTGTTTTTTTAAATATAGTAAATCAAATGTAACAATATTCTGTAACTCGTTATAATCAAACTTTTGACCTTGTATGTATTTTTACTGCCTTTGTTTATTTTGTATGTACCTACCATAGACTGTAAAGGTACCTACCCATGTTTCTGATAGAGCAGGGGTGTCCAAACTTTTTTCACGAGGGCCACATACAGAAACATATAAGAAGGGCTGGGCCACTCACTAAAGGTGAGGTTTATTACCTCATAAGTTCTGTTATACATGTTTTCCCTTAAAACAGGATCCTCAGATTGCTTATAAGAAGAGGACATATGAAGGGTATATTTCAAGCTTGTTATCTAAATTTGTTATTGGGCTTTTTTCTCATCAACTTAGATTTGTTAGAACATGTTTTCAACTTTATTTACTGAATTTATTTGAAAATTGGGCTTATTAACACATGAATACTATGTAATATATTTGAACATATATATTTAAGAAGTACAATATAAGACAAACAGAAGTTTATTATACTTAAGTCATTATACTTTTTTAATTTGCTGAGTGAGGGCCGATTCAAAATGGTCCGCGAGCTGCATTTGGCCCCCGCCGGGCCGTAATTTGGACACCCCTGTGATAGGGGCATCTGCCACAACTTAATGTGATCTGCTTGTATTTTCTTCAATCAATGTGTGTTTTTAGTTATATTCTCATTAATATCTGATATTACCAAAGAAATAACAAAAAAACACATTATTTTCCTCTCTCTCTGTAGTTCTGTGCGACCTTTCCAACCTGACCGTAATGAGAATGAGGACGCTGCTGGTGCCGGGTTGGACGAAGACCAGAATGTACGAGTGCTAGTAGTACAACTTTTGGAGTTTACAAAGTTTTAGCATTGATAGCGTGTACATGAGTTGATAATTAGTTAAAGCAATTTGTGTTTACATTGTTAAAGCTAGAAGTATACGACACATTTCATTATCAAAATCCTTTTTTGATGATTCTGCAGCTTCCCATCCAGTGTGTGGACAACTCGGATGGATTTCCTCCAGTGGTCGTCTACGGTGATGAAACATGCTGCTGTTTCGAGTGCCGGGTTGGACAGAATGTAGACGAGTACTAGTAGTACAAGTACCCCAAGGTGCCCCCCATGGCGTGGCCAACAGTGTTTGAATGGCAGCTTCAATGAGCAGGTGGCCCTTGTATGGCAGCCTCTGCATGTTACTTGTGCTTGTAAGGCCTTCACATGTACAACTGTGCATATCAAGTCAGTAGAAAATGTGGATAATTTAAGAGTTATAATTTATTTTGTATATATTGATTGTTGTGCTTTCATTTAGGTCTTAATGTGAGCATATACATGTGTCTTTTGATTGTGTGTATATATATATACATATTTTTATATATATTTGTTTATATATTTGTTTTTGTATTCGGGATTGTGCGAAACGGTATTTTGATCTCTCTGTCTAAGTTAAACTATTTCAGTATGTATGCTGCTGGAAACAGTCCCCTGTTGTGAGAACAAACCACAACAAAGATGTGTGTGAGAAGTTTAGCTACTACACATTGTGTCACATAAATAGATACACTGAAAAATAATGAAGATGTACTAACATGAAAAGACATAACTGTTGGTGCTTTGTTTTTTTGTGATACCATGATGTACTAGCTTAAATAAACAATGTAGATTCAAAGTTATTCAATCCTCACCTTGTCATCATCAGTGAACAGCAACAGATCCGGGGTCAGTGTAAATTGAGAGCAGAAAAAACAATTGTTATGAGATGAATGAACCAATTAAAAAAAAAAAACAGGTTTACACAATAACATACATTACTTTCTTAATTTAGGCTATAACTTTGTTTATTAATCAGTATGCTCACTGTGGTGTTGAGTGACCGAAAAAACCTTAAATGAGAAGGTAAGATGTGAATAAAAAAAACAATAATTGCTATCTATAGCTACAGTTTATACTTACATTTATCAGACAGCAACGTGCTCACACTAGTCTTCTTCTACAGACTAACTTGCAGTAACGTGCCACAAATAGCTTACTCTGCCCCCTACTGGCAAGTGCTATAATTACAGCTCTAAACAAAAGAGCTGAAGTATGAATAGTATAATTAAAGTAAATGCTACATTAAAGAAAAAGGGCACGTGATTTAATAAAATGTTTCAGATGCTACACTAGAAACATGGAAAACAATATCCTGCTCTATACCAATAAGAAATGGTACATATATATAAATAAATAACTTCAAAATAAAATAAACGTAACTAAGAAAAACAGTGTTTTAACACAGTAGTTAAAAAGCTGAAGTACCCGTTTAATAATTTAACAATAATAACAATGTCAAATGACTTCACGTGCACGAGAATGACTGATCTTTGTTGCAGTTTGATTTAAAGCAAACTGTTAAAAAAGTTATACATTTCAACTAAAACTGGATTTAAACATACAAACCGAAATATTTGAAAACATGAAAAGAAGAACCAAAATGTATCAGTGCACTTAAAAACTTTATTATAAAAATGAAACAACAGTTGCATAGAATAGAGCTGGTGAATCTCAATGCCCCGTTATTCATTTCACTTGTTTAAAGCAGGAACTATAAAAGGCCTTACAATGGGACTTGAGAGACATTAAAAGCAGCGGTGCATTCCTGCCCAGACACATTATTTTGTTTAAAAATATATCATACAAATACTGTATGAACAACACTGAAAACATAACATTCCACTGTACAAAAGCAAAACTGTACCAAATCCCTTCACAGCCATCGCTGTAACACAAATATACATTCAAGCTTCCCAACAAAGACAAACGTAACAGAAACAAGTTCATTGTGACATAAAGTCTTCTACAAGAACAATATATTAGACAAACAGAAAATAAAAACGAAAATAAGTCAGTAGCTGCAATCTGTTTGAGAGGCACATCTGTGGGAGCTAAAATCAGAGGAGGGGGTGTCAGACGTTCTGGGGTCCGATCAGCAGGATCAGAGGTGGAGGCGGCCCTGGCTGCGTCTGATATGGACCGGAATCTGAAACAGAGGCAATGGATTATTACAGCTGCTGACAGAGGTGTGTGTGGGAGTGTGAGGAGTGCGTCTATGGGAATCTAACCTTGGGTGTTTCTGGGCTACCGAACGGCGAGAGTTCCAGTGAGTTCTCTTTGTCGGAGGAGTCGTTGTGGCGATGCTGAGCAAATTTTCTCTTCAGCGCTTCAGCGATAAGAGCCGCTGGGTCGCTGAGCAGAGCGGGGCCTCCCTTACTGCGCCGCCTTCTGACCGGAGTGCCCCCCGGGGATCTAAGAAGGACAGAGGAGGAACGTTTTAGAGACACAGAGAAAAATAACATTCTGCCACATTGGGACATAAACCATCATATTGTAGGATATTGTTATAATATGGGACACCCATATTCAGAATCAATCAACAATCAGAAACCAAATATTGTATTTATCCCGGGAGAAATTAAATTGCAGTTGCTCCATTTTAGAATGAAATAAAAATAAAATATACATATTTGTTTATATTTAATTGAATACAAATGTTAATATAAACAAAGTAAGAATGTGCTATAAAAAGATTTTTTTTTAATGAAAAAAACATAATTATATAAACCTAAGAAGTTAAAAGTATGTCTAACTAAATTATAAAATAGAATAAAAATATATAAAAAGAAAAATGTGCATGTTGTACTTCAATTCAAAACATGTTTTTTACAGCATATACCTTGGATTTTAGTGGTAGATTTCACAGTTTTTAAGGCTTCGGCTGCTCACCTGTTGACCGAGCGCAGTTTGACTTGAGTTAAGTCCTTGAGGACATCCAGCATGGACGGCGTCCCTTTAACGTCTGAGTCCTGGGATTTGAGTGGACCCTTGTCGAGGTTTTTGTCGTTGTCCCTCCGCCGGCGGATCAGCTCTACGATAGACGAGGACTCAGCGGTGGAGCCAGGGCACGAGGGAGGTGGGGGTGGAGGAGGAGGGGGAGGAGGAGCAGAGCAGCGTGGAGTGGAGGTGAGGGGGGGCGGAGACATCAGAGGAGTGCCCGGGGTACTCTGGGTCTCAGACAGACCTTTAAACACATTGAAATAACACAAGTATGTTATTCACGCGTATAACATGCCAACAGTGGTGGAATGTAACCAAGTACATTTACTCAAATGCTTGAGTACAATTTAAGTACTTTCACTCTTCTTCGCTGACTTGAGACCGGTCTCTACCTGACTGGTCTCAACGCTGTGTGTGTCCATCAGGAAACACGCCGTTTACAAGTAGTTCCAGCAAACATCCACTGATAAACTGCGACGTTAACAACCTCATATGTTTTTAACTTAGGATCATACCTGTGTTTAGTCTAGAAAAAGGTAAATGTGTGCATTTTATTATAAAGTTGTGTATATTTACAGACTGTTGCAAAAACTAAGAATCTTATAAACATCAGGTTTCAAACTAAAAGAGCTTTACAAAAAAGTAAAACAATTAAAGATGTTTGGAGTTTTATTTTAGTTATTAATTTACAATTTTAGTCCAAGAGATGCTGATTTGAAACCGTTGTTACATACAGTTACGGCATTTCCTGTTTCTGCCGGAGAGAGGGGAGGCCGTCCCAAAGCTTGCCGCTGTATTTACTCCCTCCATCTGACAGGATGCGAGTGTGGCTACAGACGGAGTTCACTCCGTCACGTAGGGTAGGGTCGAGGGGGTGATTTGGGATTGGGATTGATCATAATTCCATTGTTGAGGTCTACTAGAATAGATTTATAATATTACATTTTCCAAACTCACATTGGTTTCTCATACAGCATCTCTGTATAGTATGTGTATTCACTCTCTGTCCTAAACGGCTTGTTGGAGCTCCTGCCCCCCCCCCCCCCCCCCTGGTCCCTGTGAGCCCACTGTGCTCCGATTGGTCAGCTTCTGATGAGTCCACCACCGTTACAGCGGAACATCAGTGTTTATGTGTTACAATGGCGTTAGCAACCAGAAAACGTTAGCAACCAGTAATGACAAACAGATGAGAATGCTGCGTGGGGTCTGAGTGCCGTGTTGGCGGGACGTTGCGCGGCTTGCTGCTGCGAGGAGCGGACATTGTGAGCTGGGTTCATTTCCTGCTTGCTGTGTGGGGTCTGCGAGACCGCGAGATATCGCGAATGGACGCGGGAAGGGGTGCTGAGGGGGCTGCAGCACCCCCATCTGCGAGGCTCCACTAGCACCCGGAGATAGGAGAGTCCACTAGACTCTCCTATTATTACTTTTACTTAAGTAAACGATCTTAGTACTATTACCACGACATCATGCCCCATGTGTTTGTGTGTTTTCTGAAAAGTAGAGGTACAAAGAGTGCGTACCTGAGGCTGGAGCGCCGGTAACGATCATGGCTATCTGAGCTTGGAGTTTGAGCAGCTGACTCTCCAGCGCTGTGATCTTCTGCAGGGCGTCCGGGTCGGTGGTATGCCTCACAGGACCGCCTCCTCTCTGGGCTTTACTCTGGGGCGGGTACCTCAACACTTCCCGATTTACAGTACTTTGCTTCTTCGGAAGTAAATGGTTCCTATGGAGATAATGCATCAGTGTAATATTTAACATAGCATAGCAAAAATAGAGGTAAACAGTTTTCAAGATGCCCTAAACACTTTAAGGAAAATGTTGCCACCTGAAAGTAGTGACCAAATTATTTTGAGTACGATAAAACAGCGCAGTTGATCTCACTAGCTGAGTGTTACACCTTTGTAATAATGCAATAAACCACCGAACAACTTTTGAATTGTTCTCTATATATGGTTTTCTGCACTGGGAAACATGACCTTGTCTGAGTTAGTCCTGTGTCTATTTGTGTCCGTACCTGGTCTTGGCGAAACTCTCCCCCTCATCCTCAAACACCCAGAGGACGTCAGCGAACGAGGGGATGGACTTCGTCTCCACAGTCATGTCCACATAACCGTGTGGCTTATAGGAGAGTAGAGGGACCTGGGGACCAAATATGGACATTGTGTTCACATTTTGACCAAACTCAAGTGTTTGCTCTGATATTTTTTCTCCAGTCAAGGTCACAGTGTAATTTATCATCTAATTCATGACTTTTCAAGGACTTCGAACTTTCCAGGCCACTTTTGTATAAATTCAAGGATCCAACATGGCATAACTTGAGACACAAATAATGAACTGTTTCAACACAGAATTTGTAGACGCATCTCCGCATTTGCCTTTTTATTAACTTATACGTTATAATTTCAAGAACTTCAATTTCTATTCTTGCACAACATACTGTATATGAATTCAAGCAGTCTCTATGACCCCTGACTATGTATGTCAGTGGTTCTCAAACTTTTTCTGTCAGGCCCCCCCTTTCGAGAAAAGTGGCCCCCCCCCCCCCCCCCCCCAACGCAAATAGTCACGTAATGGGCCAAGTTAACATTTATTAAAATACATCAATATGAACATGAGCATTCCTTTAAATAAAAATAAAAAATCACTTTCAAATCAAGTTTTATTTTTTATATACTTATATTTATACTTTGCTAGAACAGTGATAATAAAACAATGCTCCATAAGTCTGTGTGCTCAAAAAGATACAGAATACAGAATACAATTGTGCAATAACTTTGCTAGAACAATAAGTTATAATACTTTGCAATCTGTGCAAAAAAATGAAAAGAAAGAAAATGCTGATATTTGGCCAAAAAGTGTGTCTTATCACAGCATTAGTGGCTGCAATGTTTTGCACTGCACATTTCTTCAAAACGGGGTTGCAGGCTCAGTGGCGGCACCAGAGATTTTCTTATGGGGTTGCTGTGGGGTAGCTTGACGTTTTATAGAGGGTGCTCAAACATGTAGGGTTTCCCATTAAGGTACTGGGCGCTACAGTTTAATTTTCTACTGCAACAATCCCCACACACGCAGTACACCCGCGACAGTTACAATGAAGGCTCGATAATCAGCTCACGGCATATAGGTGTAAGCAGGAGTAAAGTGCTAGTTTTATAGGTGGTGAGTGGACCTAACATCCTCTAGGGGGGTCCGGGGGCAAGCTCCCCCGGGAAGATTTAAAAAATATATTGAAGTTAAAAGCATTAATCTGGTGCACTTTGAGAGCCAAATGAAGAGATCTATGGATACATCTCTCAACACCTATATGAAACAGAACTGGAAACAGATTTACTATTTCTTTATGGATATTTTACAAATCACTCCCCTTTTAAACTTTATTCTTGTTTTACTGTCAGATAGTATTTCATACCTGTTTTTCATTTATTCTCTTATTTCTTTATAACTATAATGATCATATGAAGGTGTGCCTTGGAAATAATTGTTTACATTAATCATGACCAAACCGTGTGAGACCCACTGAGATAACTTAGACTAAAGTTAGGACTCTCCTCCACCTTGTTGTTGAAAAAGCTCCTTATACCCGTTAGCGTATGGTAACAATGGCAGAGGAAGGAGCGTAAAAACTGAAAAGGAGAACCAAGGAAGGTCAGAAAAGGTAAATATTTGTGTGTCAAATTAAAAATAATATACACTGAAGAACAAGTACTGAAGCTCAGCATGTGGCCATAGTTACACCTGGCTGTGCTGAATTTGATGAGGTTATGTATAATTTTAGATAATCTTCTGTATGTTCCGAAACGCGAGTGGTTCAGTACCTGAAAGTGGATGCGTGGTGCAGGGGTCAGAGGGAGGTTTGTCCCAATCATCCGCACGATGCTGCGATACTGACCGCACAGATCACTGTCCCACACTGGAACCAGCTGCAATAAAGACACACACACAAAACAGTCTTGGTTAAAATGTGCCATCCTTAAAGACTCACTTGGTAGCTTTAAGAGAACAAAGGAACAGTAAATGTGACACCCGACACCAAAAACACAAATACTAAGACCATAGTTGTAACAGTAGCGCTTGTGCACTCACCATGTCTGGAGGCACTCCAAAATACTCCAGGACGGCATGCATCAAATCCAGAATATCCTCGACTAAAGACATTGTTAGGACTTTTTGAAGCACCAGCTGATGACTGCAAAGCTCCTCTTTCTGCTGACTAACTTGGTGAGAGGCCAACACAGAATGGATGCCACTGAGTCACATACTTTACACCTGAAACAAAAAATACAGCACTCAGGCTATTGGACAAAACACAATAAAGTCAGTAGTAGAATCCATCAAGAGATTCAACATGTTTTTGTAGTTAGGTTAGGGTAAGACAAACTTCTAACATGAATAAAACAATAACAACATCAAAACAATGTCCACTCAAATGCAAGAATTGAAGAGTGTGTTTTCATCTCAGTCTGATTCAGAATAATTTATTTTTTACCTTTAATAGGTTTGGCAGTTGTAGTGTTTCCTTAATGGGAGGAGACAGCCGCAGCTGACTCCGAATGCTGACGTTTGTCTTCACAGAGACCAATAAAGCAGACTACCATCAGTCCAGCTCTTAGAGAGGTAGTCTGGCTTCCTGTGGTCAAATACATGATATAATAGCCCTGTTGGATTCTGCATTGATCATATATATATTTCAACTTTGTCTTCTGTTTTCTATTGTATTGTTATGTTTTAAAATGATACTGTATGTGCAGCTGAATGTGAGATTAGTCTTTAACCCCCCCCCCCATACACCTTTAACTAGGAAACAGATGCAAACACAGGAAACACCCATTGTGGTTTCATTTCATTTCCACAGCTAGAGGCGATTAATTAAAATAAAAACCTATTTCTATGCTATCAAACTTGAATTCCAGTAGCCCCTGGAGTGCATTATCAATGCAGCTGTTTGTGTCTCTGTTGACATCACACACGGATGTTCCGGTTGACCATAGTGTCCCTCTGTACGGTTGACATCCATGGGTTGGATGCTGACTCGGCTGTGAGTCCATGAATGTAATACAATTGGATCAGCACAGCGGGTTCAGAGTACATGTTTGTTTTAACCTCAACAGAGTAACCTTTCTGCGTGGGGGAAGTGCAGGTTCCCCTCACAGGCAGCGCAGTGTCCCACAGAAAAGAGGCTCGAAGTAAACTGCTATACCAGGAAACATGCGGTATAAACGAAACTATAAATTTACTTACCGTGGAGGTTTCTTGAAAAAACATGCACTAGGAGCTACATTTGTCCGACATCTTGATTTTAACCTAATATATCAACTGTAACTGCAGATAAACACTTCGAACGTGCAGATTTCTCCCAGCTCACGAGTACAAGCAGCGAGTCGAGTCAAATAAAGCCGCAGTAGCAAAAGCTCCTCTGATTGGATAGAAATACAGAACTAGTATGAGGAGCCAATATGAGGGGTCGATCGTGCAACAGTGGCAGCCGCTGCTCGACCAATTGCGTGTCGCGAAAGCCTAACATCAAATTTGTATTTTTGTGCACGAGCGTCTTCCTCCACTTGGTAAGAAACAACCCAAAAACGAAATGTTACCATCTATACTTCACTACCTAGACGCTTGTATTATCATGTGTTGAAGTATCGCATATTTGTGTGTTCAAATGGTGAACATAAGCAAATGAAAAGGGGCGTTTGTTAAGTTCTGCAGCTTCTTCCCGTTTCAAAAGTTGCTAACTTTAGCTTATTTAGCTAGCCACAACGTTAGCTAGCACGTTGACCCCGACAGGACAAGCTTGAGTCACTGTTTATGAAGTAGCTTCGTACCTCGAGAACCCAGCCTTAAATCATACGCTAGTAACGGTAACGTCATCTTCCACTTGACCGTAATATGTCCTCTGTTTTATAATTTGGCTAACGTAAGTCCAACGTTCGCCGCACACACAACAGTTTGTCCGTATCAGGCTAACGGTAAAACACATTTGACTTGATATCCTCAGTTTCAGATCTGGTAGTTAACCGAAGTTAACAGCAATGATGGATGCTCTGTCGGTGGTTATTCAGCTGCGGGACCTGGCATCTGAACCGCAGAACCGAGATGTGATCGTCCAAGATCAGGGCTGTCTCCCCGGGCTGGTTCTCTTCCTGGACCACCAGAACACAGACGTGCTTTTTGCAACGCTTCAGGTGGGTGAAAGATGCTGGACTGGTGCTGTTCCGTGTTGTACTGTCCTCCTGCCAAATACTCTTTAAAGGACCAATGTTCTCTAAATGTGGTGCATTTCTTAATACTTTTCTGCCTTTGTCCTCAGACCTTGCGCTACTTGGCTGAGTTGTCCCCCAACATCCCCACCATGAAGAATGAACTGGGTATGATGGTGAGCTTGGAGAATCTAATTGTAAGGTGAGGGATTGGTTTTTACTCCTGTGCACTGGTGTTTTTTGAGATAAGAGTATTTTCTTGGCATTTAATTGTACTTGACATTTTCAGTAAGAGTAGTTTGAGCTGTCAACTGTAATGATTCCTAATGCTGTGTTGTTGTACTATCTTAAAGGAGAGGTGTCATGGCCATTTCCACTGATCATAATTCCATTGTTGAGGTATACTAAAATAGAAAAATACTGTGCAATTTTCCAAACTCACATTGGTTTCGCATACAGCATCTCTGTAAAGTATGTGTATTCAGCAGTATTCACTTTCTCCACTAAACGGCTCCCCCCCCCCCCCCCCTCCCGCCGCCGCCAAACACAGCCAAACTCATCCTGAGCACACACAAAGTCACAGAAAACAATATGTGTGGCTTGATATTGAGTAAGAAAAAGGTTTATAGGTTGATAAACGCTGTGAGAATGGGTCTGCAGAGAGAATTTCGCCGCGATCCCAACTGTCTGTTATCAGCCTGCAGCAGGGAGCAGAAATCAGCAGAGCTGCCTGCACTGAGTGTGTGTGTGGATTGGTCAATTTGGACCAATCAGCGGGGGCTTAACGTAACGGCTCCGCGGACGTAACGTAACGGCTCCACTGATTGGCCCATTTAGTTCCGGGTACGTGCTTTCGTAAGCACGACCCGGAAGAATCAAATGGATGATGACGTCATGATGACGTTTCACCAACGAGCCGTTTTGGGGAGGTATTTTCTGTGTTAGAGTTTTACTCGCTACAGGGTGTACTTTAAGGGTTTTGACTCTACACACCGTTTACATGCATAAAAACCTTCATAACACACAAGGGGATGGGTAATAACCGGAAAAGCATGACACCTCACCTTTAAGTTTAAGCATATAATGATATGTATTTAAACATTAGAAGTGAATGGGAAAAGCCTAATAGTTATTACCCTAAATGTAGACTCAGAATTGTGGGGGGCAATTCAGAGGTTTGGAACTAGGTAACATCAAATATTATATTTTAGGCAGGGCCTGTCTGTTGACATCACGTCATTGGCCCAGGAGGTGTATGATATTCTGACTGCGCTCGCTAAACCCATCCCCCGCACGCCTGAGAGGGAGAGGAGAAAGAAACCCCAGTTCTTTATCAACTCCTCTCAAAAGAAGGCCAAGACTGTCACTCTGCACATCAAGGGCCTGGACAGCACTGTGAGTAGACTGACCGACACAAGCAAGACAGTGACTATTATTATTATCAAATGCTGCAACTTATACTTTTTCCTCTTATAGGACCAGCGAAGCTTGTGTGAGGAGGCTCTTCTGAAGGTCAGAGGGGTGATCAGCTTCACCTTCCAGATGGCTACCAAGAGATGCACCGTCCGCATCCGTTCAGACCTGCCCACTGAGGTAAGGCACCAACACATTTACTATCAGGGGCTGCTGAGGAAGAAACCAGCCTGTTCAAAAATGAGTTGTATTCCTGTAGTTGTAGTCAACATTTGTATTATTGCATTATCAAAGCAACTTATATACACATGGTGCAGCTGAACACTTTATATCTGATCTCCGCCTATTGTTTTTCAGAGTCTGGCATCAGCCATCGCAGCCACTCAGGTGCTGTCGGCCCAGCAGGTGGTGAAGAATGAGGCGGGAGAAGAGGTGAGTGGTGGTGCTAGATTCCTTATTTTGTTTAGCAGCATTTTTGAGTATCCACACAATACACCTCAATTGTTGGCTTGATTTAAAAATGTTTTCTTAACTTCTCTCAATCATTTTTGTATCTACAGGTGTTGGTCCCTCTAGACGCATCTGGAGTGGACGTCCAGAAGAACTCAGCTATCCCAGACTACCTCCCAGAAGAAGAGGAGAGCCCCGAGAAGCTGGTGGACCGAGCGATTTCCCGCACCACAGCTAAAGAAGATTCCAGTGGAAGCTGGCTCAACGCCGCCGCCGGTTTCCTCACCAAAACGTTCTACTGGTGATACTGCTGCAGTTCATATCCCAGAGTTCCAGTGGAATACAGCTGCTGTGTATATAACTAGAGTGGACATCACTGGAGGTTAGCACCCCTCGGGCTAACATCCTGGACTTCACCAACAGTCATCATTTGTTGTGAATAACTAGAAATGACCCAGATGTGCATAAGCACTTCTGGTTAAGCTATATTCTGGTTAACTAGTTGAATAGAGGATCACACACTTGAAAGCATATTTTGTCTCTGGACCTGCGTATATGCTGATTTCTATCCACTATTTTCATTAAGTGTAAATATTTTCTTTATCTTTCTTTTTCTCTAAACTGTCTCTACATGTAAGAAAAACAACTTTAAAGACTTTTTCTACTTTGACACTGATGGAAAAAAAATGTTGGTTTATGCTAAAATAAATCTGCTACATGTTTTTAAATGCACCATTTCTACTCTTATCATTCAGTATTTTGGACCAAAGAGGCAGAGAAAAATATTGCAATACCAATGAACCAGTGAATCATCAATTCAAAACGTTTTATTGACTTGCCAGCAGTTGTACAGTGATCAGTTTTACAGTGGTTCACAGATCTCCCACAGCCCCTCTTCGTAGTAAAAGCTTTCCAGTTTTCAAAGCCTTGTGTTCTTAGTCAGTCTTAGTAAAATATATCAGCTTTTAAACATAATTTATAGGATATGTATAACGTCATTTTCAAGATTTGACCACGTTGAACAGCATGCTATGTACCACTGGCAGAAACCAGCACTACATAAACAAGACATGAGGAATCTTTCTGGAGTATCCTTCCATTTTTGGTGGTACTGCAATATTATAACTAAGAGAAAAGTGCAGAGGTTTGAGAATTAAATGCTAAGAGAGTAGAAAGGACAGATAGCTTTGACAGCCTTTATATGATGGCATTTCATCACCATAAATCAAGCAGAAGTCACTGGAGAGTTATGGCATGTGTCCAAAGCTCACGCTGGGAATGCATATCTTCACTTGAGAGAGAGACAAGTGACATACTTGCCACAATGCGGTAAGGCAAAGGAACAAAATTAGCAGCATTTCTTCTTAGAATTCCTCAATCAACAAAACATTATTTTAACATTACCACCATATTAGTTTAATTCATTTTGTATTTGCTTGGCCAAAACAAAAGTCAGCGATGGGCTAAATGTAAAGGGTAAACAAATGAAAGGGGTTTAACGACAAAGCAGATTTTTTCTTCTCAATTTAAACAGAGTATGGAGGACAAAACAAAGAATCACATTTCATCTGTACAGCAATTAAATAAAACTAAACAAATCATTATTTTACGAACAGTATTTTCTTTTCTTCGTTATTTAACTTCATGATCCTCCAACGCCCACATTAATAACTTCCTAGTCTTAAACACACATTACATGACACTTTCCTGTAGTCATAATACAACTCCATGCACCGACTTCCTTCCTATATCTCTTCAGTAACATTTCAATAGAAACGTTGAAACTTGAGAATCATGAGGTTTCGGGGTCAAAGAGATGAAACCGTGTCATTCGGAGCCTGTTGTGCGAGTTCCAGTGATAACGCCACATTATGTCCGATTACAGTGTGTTCTACAGTAACAACAAAACATCTCTTCAAGTATCAGGGCTGAAGACTTTACAGCTGATCTCAGTTTACATTATTATTAATCTCTCATTCATTCACACACATTTAGAGAGTCACGAGGTGGCATTCGATGCTCCTGTGATTTCAGATTCACTTCAGAATCGGGGGGGTTTGGGAGATGGGAGACTCAGAGAGAGCGTCTGTTCCTCAGAGAGTTTGTTCGGGGGGGAAAGTAACTTCTTTCTGGGGGAGGCTTTAGGCAGATCTTTGGAGACTCCATCTTTGGGAAGTGGCCGCGTTTCTCTTCTGTCGCGGGAGGGAGAGAAAGTAGTCCTCTGGAAGGGTCTCGCTTTGATAACAGCCCTATGTTACCGCTCTGTGGCCGTCTCACTTCCTGTCTCTCTGGGTGTTGGAATCACGTCGGCCTAACAGGGCATCAGGCAACGTCTACAAACCAAGAGCAACAGAATGAAAACAGGGAATGTTTCAGTGCAGGAAAATAGACATATTTTATATTTTATATACAACATATTTCATAAAGAGGACGGCTACTGACCCGGTCCCTGCTGGGCTGATATGTCCTCTGCTCCGCTCAGAGGCTTTAGGAGGCCGTTCTCCCTGAAGGCTATGACAGGAACTCTGCCCTCCTCTTCCTCCTCATGCTGCTGCTCCTCCTCTCCCTCAGGAGGAGACAGCCTGGAATGTGAAGGCAGTACGATCACCTCCTCAAACTCCCCGTTCTCCCTGGAATAACAGAGGACAGAGAGGAACCGTTATTGATGTGATGGACAATAGGTGAGACTCAGCTACTCAGAAACTATTGCCTATACATAACATGTTTATATCCTCAACTTACATTAGGCTTTGAATTCCCCTTACCATTTAAATATGATTACATTTGAGATATTGGTCACAAAATGGATTCAAAGTCAGATTTCGCAACTGAAAGCTGGCAGAGTTGCAACACATTTAAAATACATACAATTTCACTATTATTTGTTTATCTCAATAACCATAGTATTCTTAAAAGATGTATTGTTTACATTACAGTTTTATTCATCTATACAATATTATTATAGTATTATTTTCTTGTACAAAACAGATTTTTCTCACACTCCAGTAAATATGAACTGCGACCTGGGGTTTCCTGAAACATTTTGCAGACATACCAATTCAAATGTTTTCAATTCATAACTGTACCTCTGGTCAGTATGGCTCAGTGCTGAGGTTTCAGGGTCTGGTTGCCCACCGTTGCTATTGAGTGACGGTGAGGGGGTTACTGCAGATGGACTGGGAGTGGCAGGGGTCTCTGATGATAAGAGGAAACACACACAGAAGTCAGAAACAGCTACATGGGGGACAGCTTTGAGCTTCCCCTCTGCTACCGGCCTCATCAACAAGGCCCGGGGCCCACACTGACTTTTTATCCACCCAAAAACATGATGCATTACATGAATGCACATCATGTGAACAATATCTTGTTGTTTTCTGTCTTTAATACTGTGAGCCATGTTCATTCATGCTCAACTCTGACTGCTTTTTGCACATCCTCCACTTTAAAATATAACACACTGTAGTTACTAGTTTGCCATATATACTCATTGTCCTAAGTGTTTTTGTTTTTTTTAGCTTTTAAGGTTATTTGTATAGTTACATTTAAATTAGGTGTACATACTTGTCTTTAGCATCCTCTTTTAATGCTAAATTGTTTCTTAAAAATACTTATTTTGTGTATCCTTATACTGTTCGCACCACCAGATACCAAAGCAAATTCCTTCCCTGTTGTACCAAATGGTGACACAGGGAAGTTGTATTCCTGCAGAATTCAATATTTATTTTTATAAATTGTAAAATAATGTATGTACAATGGCCAGGGTATTATTATTCTTCACCTACAATGGCTCTATATTCTATAACCTTGCCATAGGTCTGATTGTATGAAGACACATTTGGTTACCTGCATTTTCTCCGTTTCTGTTGGGAACAGCTTTCTAAAGAAGGGGAACAATACAGAGAAAGAATGAACACTCAGAAACATAGAATCTTCAGATTATATATATATATCTCTCTCTTTCAGGTTTACCTTGTCTGATGGGTCTGAACGTCTTGTTCTCTTCATGATCTCATCCAGACGCTGGTGAAGACAAAAAGAAGAGTGTTTACATGCACTGCACATGAGGAATAACATTCATTCTTAAATGTGTGTGTGTGTGTGTGAAAGTGCATCACCTTTTTCCTTTCTAAGCGTTCAGCCTCTTCTTTCTGGAAGTGTTTCTCTCTCTCCTTCCTCAGCCGCTCTGCCTCCTCCTTCTGTCGCGACTCTTCCTCCTCTTTCTAACACACAGGTACACACATCACGCGTTTACATTTCCTGTGAGAGGGCAAGTTAAGTTGCGCCTCTAGTGAACACTCCCTCTCACCTGTTTCTGGAGTTTCTCCGCCTCCTCTTTCTCTTTCTGAAGTCTCTCTTCCTCGCCCTTTCTCTCCTCCTCCTCCTTTTTTTTCCTCGTCTCCTCTCCCTGACGCTGAGCCTCCTCCTCTCTCTTCACTCGCTCCTCTGCCTTACGGCGAGCCATCTCTTCCTGCGCTATCCTGTAGAACAAAGGGAAAGGAATCAGTGGAGGATGCAGAGGCACACACCTTGCACACCACTTGTTAGAGCCAGCATTTTGTTTTCATAAGAAAGGCCACCTAATCGTGACGTCTGTAGTCAACCAGAGTATAAAAGACTACAATTCCCATGGCGCCTCCTCCAAGGTGACAGAGATGTTAGAAAGACTCCGTCGAAGGCACAGTTTTTAACCGTTCAATTACCCTTTAAGTTATCAAGTTATACAAGCCTTAACAAAGAAAGCAAGAAAGCAAGAAAGAATACCTAAGTTGTTTGTTATTTTATTTTAGCCTGTTCGTTTTGACTATTGTAAAGGCCTCTTTTCTTTGTTGCATGTGTAAAAGTTTGTTATTTTATTTGGAGCAAACCCATTGCATAATATCATCCAAAGCATCGGAGGCCAAGCAAGTCATCGAGTAACACACATATAAAGGAAAGACAAACGAGTCAGAAAGGTCAGTTTAAGGCGTCTAGTGGCTTGATAGAAAAGTAAGGAAGGAAGCCACAACACCACTCTTGATCACAACAGCTTACCTCCGCTGCTCCTCCTGCTGCTTGCGCTCCTCCTCCTCTCTCTCCCTCTGCTCTCGCGCCAGTCTGCGATTCTCAGCCAGGATACGACTCGCCTCCTCTGGATCTGTCGTGCCTGCTGAGGTCTTGTGGGCTGGAGGGCTGCTTGCACTCTCTAAACAAAAGGCATCATAATTCAGATTTTGGCCATTGTATCTTATAAAACTCACTAATAGAAAGACACTCCATGACGCCGTGTGTAACTGACCTGGTGTCTGCTCGCTGCCGCTCCTGTTCTGACCCAGCGGCTGAGGGCGAGGCTGAGGAGGACTGAGGACCTGCTCTTCCTCCTCCTCTCCTGGGGCTCTGGTGGGTTGGGGACTCGCGTGTGGGACCCTGAAAGGACGAAGATTTCCAGGGTCTTCTGCCCCCGGAGACTTAAGCTGCTTTGGGGTGGGTGGGCGCCCTGGGGGCTTTTGTGGAGGCCTGTGTGCAGGAAGCAGCCGTTGACAAAAAGTACTGACTAACACTACATACTGATATACACCTGAACATCAGCAGGAGAGGACTCTTTAAAGTAGAGACACTACATACTGATATACACCTGAACATCAGCAGGAGAG
>CALSBZ010046719.1:2856455-2881597 GCA_943591055.1 Gobionotothen gibberifrons
CACACACACACACTTATAACATTGAAGGTTTTCTAACAATTCAAACTATTTACCGCCCACTGATTAGCCGGAGCAGTCAGTCAAAGCAGATTATAAATAATGCGTTATTACTGTATTTGCTACTCATTCCTTCCCTCGCGCCACACTGCAGTGTAGGCGAGAGCTTAAGAGAAGTCGAAGGCAATGCACAGGCTGTTACACCTGCATGCGCCACTTTGTTAATGTGAAGGGAAGCAAACAACATGTGGAGCGCAAACCGAGAGCAAACACAGGGAGGAGAGCATTCAGGTAAACAGTGCAGATCAAAGGAAATATAGCATCTGCGTTTTTAGGAGAATCTCACGTAAGCACACAGAAATTCATAATTCATTTAGCAAATAGTTAAAGAAGTGCTGAAAGCTTTAATGCAAGCACATTTAAATATTTAGCCATGCAGTCTTTAGTACCATAGCAGGTACATCATGTGTCATACATCTTACATACATTTTAACCTGATTTGCCACTTAAAAAAGACAAAAGGACAGATTATCAGGCAAAACATGCAGCACTGCTCGCTCTGATAGTGGATAAGGTGGCAGGTGAGGGTCAAAGATACAACTGGGCTGGGAACTGTGCAAAGGAACCCGAGTCTCTGATCGAAACCACTTTGTATTCAAACAGTGGTTTCAGAGTCGGGTTACACTCAGTTAAAAAAATGTGTGCAGTTAGTTTTGGTACGTGATTACATTATATGTATATAATTATGTTGAAATTATTAATTATAATTATATTAATTATTGTTGAAATGAGGGTGTTGATTTTTCAGCTGGGATAAAATCGGCGTACATGTACAGTGTTCCCACAAAAACAAAAAGATTATCCGACATAGGATTAGAGAAAGGGGTCACGCCAGAGGGGGAGAAAGATAATGTAGATCCTTCTGATGAAACAGTGGAAGCACATGCACATAAGGTATATAGTAAATGCGTTTTGATCCTCTTTTTTCATATATTACAGTCGTGTAGGACTTCCAAAAGCAATATTCTGTGAGAGTAAGCAAACAACAACAACTTTCTGTTTGTTCCTCAACAGTTTCCAGCCCATAATCCTTTTGGTTGCAACAGTGTTACACTTATAATATAGGGGACCAAGCTGTTAAAAGTTCCCAAAAGACACCTGTGTTTTTGTGCTGAGTGGTCGTTCCCTGGTGAAGGCGGGATTTGGACTGAGCTTTGCTAATGACAGGAGACGAAGCTGTCCTCATCTGTAAGCCTGTCAGCAAACATATCAACATCAAAGATCAAACAACACATGATGTAATGGTTACACAAGAACTTAACAGTTTATGTGTGTATATATATATATATATATATATATATATATATATACACTCAAAGAACTGTTGACGTTCTGAGAACTTTCTGTCTGACAGTTAGATGAGGAGATACCTCTCCCATAGCTGCCCTTTAAATATAAGGATACAGCTACTGTAGCAGCGTGTTAGCTTAGCATAAAGACTATAAAAAGTGTAAAAAAGCTAGCCTGGTTCGTCACAAAGGTATATAATAAGAGGTATATTATAAGCTTAACCGTCTTTGAAATGACTGATTACAACATAGTATCTTGTTTGTTTAATCCTTAAAGAAGTGTAAAAAAAAACAAGTAGCGGTTTTTAAATGGGGTTTTATTTGCCAGTTCTTTTGTCTGGATGCAGTGACTTCCTAAAGTCTCTGCTGCCTGGCAACCTTATGACAACAACTTTTGTGTGCAGATAAACCAACAAGATATAACGTGTTAATTCATCTTTAGAGATTGCATTTCTTATGTTTGCACAGAGCTAACTGTCTTTAGCAGTTTCCTAATTTCCAGTCTTTATGTCTAGTCATGCTAAGCTATCTGTAGCTTCATATTTACTGTACAGATTTTTTCATCTAGTACTGTAGTAGTGTATATTGCAAAATGCTGAACCGACTTTAATGTATTATTGTGTTAATTGTCTATATAATATCCCCCTAATCATCATTAGGAAATAAAAGCAACACAAATGTGCACTTAGACGGTCACAAGAGTTACATCACAGATGACACAAGACACAGCCAAAGTTAGTGGATAATGTATTGAATAATATTGAATAATACCTCGGTCTGGTGAGTGTAGGAGTGTGGCAGAGGAGTAGGAGAGGCGCTTGGTTATAACAGGGTCTGTGTGTTTGGATAAATTCATTGTGGACACTGACCGCCTGTCAGCATCTAGAAGAGGAAACATGATAAAAAGAAAATTACTGATGACTGAAGAGATGGTCTTGAAGAAAGAGAGCGGGGGAAGAGAGCAGGAGCTGGAGCCAGCAATCCCACTTTGTCTCTACTCTAGTCTATTCTGGTTGAATAACGTTACGTGTGAAAAGACTACCAAAGTGTTCTAAATAGGAGAAAATGAATTAGTGCTAAATGGATCTCATGTCATCTAAAAATGGAGCTAAAATGGTTTGAATGAATGATCCTGTGTCTTGGGACTAAGTTCAAGTGACAAACTGGATTGCTACATGCAAATAAAACCACCAAACACTAATCATGCCGTTTACATTGGCCTACATTGACACTAATGCCAGTGCTATAACGTCGCTGTAAGGTTACAGTGCTAGAGGTCTATCACTGACAGTCTTTTAATATTCACATTGAGAGGTCACTCCGTATCTGCGGCAGAGACTGAAAGCACCCTGCATGTGCTCCAGTCCGGCAAGGTCGAGTGGATAGAGGAAAGCCGACTCGACAAAACCTGGACCAGGAGGGGAAGGGACAATGGCGGAGAGACAAAGAGCGGAGAGAAGAGATGGAGGGAGATACGAGAGAGAAAGTGAGCCAGAGAGAGGTTGAGTTTGAGATTAAGGGGGAGAAAGAGAGGAAGAGAGAGAGAGAGAGGGAGGGGCAGAGCAGGGTGTGAGTCAGCAGTAACAACAGAGGGCAGGGGATCTGCAAAGTTCAAACATAAAAATGGCAGAACAATACTGACACGCAGAGGCAGGCAGACATATTTACACAAGAGACACTGGCGGACATCAGGGAGATGAGATTTTTTTTTTAAAAGCACATTCATGGCGTGAGTTTCTGCAGGAAGTGTGTGTAGGTGCGTGATGTTTTCAAGTACCGGTTGGCGTGGTGGGATTGTTTGTGTGCATCGGCCCTCCCCAAGACCACCGGTTGGGCTTCTGTCTGGCTCTCTGGCTCCTCTCCAACGTCCGAAGCATCACCGCCTCGTGACGAGTCTGCAGCCACGGCAACAATATTACATTATCAGTATGTTTAAGAAAGGTTAACGCCTTGACATACAAATACTGCTGCGAGATAAGATAAATAAATGATTTGCTCTGATTGGACACATGCGGTGTGTTATGGTTTGTCGAAGAATCTGAAATGTTTGTGTGCACACTAGTTGTACAAGTACTTGGTAGATAGAATCTAAACTGTAATTATGCAACAGGCTAAACATGAAAGCAGAACCAGTCTTAAACTGGTTCTGAGAATTTGTGCTACTCAGGAAGTGACAACATTGTATAGGCAGTTTACCTTCCTAAAGCATTCCCAGAATTAATGGTTAAACTTTTAAAAAACGAAATGCAAAGGTTTATATCAAAACTTCATTTCCCAATGTAGAAATACTTAAATGTTTTGAATTTGTCAAACGTTTTTTTTTTTAAGTCCATTATGTCAATTTCTTGACTTAATTTAATAGCAGACAGCAGAGAGAAGTAGACATTGTGATAACACGGTGCAGTGCTAAGCCACAGGGACTTAACCTCAGCATCAGCAGTGCTGCGTCAGAATAGGTGTCCCACTGTTCATTAAATTAATGAACTAATTAGAGCCTGAACTCAATGTCAAGGGACTCACTAACCATCAAACTAAATAACTGCAACTCTATTAAGATGCTTTACGTGAGATATTGATTGCAATATTGAAACCTCTGACTTAGCACAACTTTGTAAAACAAATTTGAAATGTTAAATTGAAATTGAAAATGTCATTAGACTACAGTTTCAAGATTATAACTTTCTTCTTAAACTTTGGCGCCATATTTTGAGGGTACGTTTTGACATAAAAAATGCGAGACAGGTTTGTATGGCGAGGGCCTGAGCTTATCAACTTTAGCCATGTCAGTTTCCACATGCTCTTCTTGCTTTACCTACAGC
Organism: Gobionotothen gibberifrons; assembly: GCA_943591055.1. Lineage (NCBI taxonomy): Eukaryota > Metazoa > Chordata > Actinopteri > Perciformes > Nototheniidae > Gobionotothen > Gobionotothen gibberifrons. The sequence continues at coordinate 2,860,621 of CALSBZ010046719.1, forward strand.
CACACATTTTATTTATATTATATAGACAAAACTTCCTGTCAGCAATCTAACAAACTACACCCACGTTTCCCTACAGTTTATGAAAGATATGGTGAGTAGTAATAAATTGACATGAATTAGGGAAAATTAGGGTGAGTTTGCCGTTCAAACTCCAACTCACAAAAAAGGGAAGGGGCATAGAGTGTGTATATGGTTCACTAAAAACTGATATGTATTAGCCTGTGGAGGATGACGTTGAGTGTTGTGTTGCACTTGTGTGTCGGACCTTGTCTTCCTCCAGTTTCTGCCGCCGTTTCTCCTCCACGGCAGCCCGTCTCTTGTCCTCCTTCACCCTCTGCTCCTCCAGCCTCCTCTTCCTCTCCTCCAGCTGCTTCTCATAGTGCTGCCGGGCTCGCTCCTCACGCGCCTGCCACTGGGTCTCCTTGATGGCTGAGGCATAGTGCACACACATACACACAGTTAATATACTATGGTTTGCACGCTACATAAAACAAAACTAAATTAAACATGTGTACAAACACACACGATGCATGCAAGCGCAGGCTTATAGCAGCAGTGAGATGGGTCAGCTGTGGATCATGTGACTAGGCTTTAGCTTTAAACACAAAGCAAATCCCTCTGCCCCTCAGCTGGGCCCGGAGGTATGGCCGCTGTACAACAATACAAACACACCGAGTAAGAAATTAAAAAAATACATACACAAGCACTGACTTCCCAAAACTAAAAATCTGTTGCGGTATGCTGCTCACACACTCTTACAAACACATTCTTTTTTTTCCTTTTTTAAACACAGGCCTCTCTAAACCCTGTCCCATGGCCTGACCCATTATGTAACATTGGTGCCACGGCAACGGGGGGTGCCTGGCTTCAGCCTGGACTTTATGTAACGGCCAGAGAAACAGGCAATTCACCACAGCTACCAGACGAGTTCAGTAGAGATATGTTGCAGGAAAAACAAAAAAAGAAAGAGAGAGATGCATTTACAGCCTCATGCACACTATGCAGTCCACACACACACAGTTATAGAATACACACCGTTCTGTTTCTCACACTCATCCCGGCGCTCACGGGCTAATCTCTGTCTTTCGTCCATCTTGTTGAAGAGCAACGAGTCTGCAACAAAAGCGCGTTTTAAACATTACATTTAACTACTGTACTAGCGACATCATTGGTGTAATACGTCTCATTCTGCCAGTGTTATTTACCTGGTCTGTTGGCAGCATTGTTACTGGGGCTGTTGCTGGTGGTGGTCTGAGTCTGTGTAGGGGTGGTGTTGGGGGTGGGGGTCAGGGTGGGACTGTAGGTGCGCCCCGAGCCTGAGGAGCTGGGGCGGGTGGCGGACGTAGACGTTCTGCCATCCTCCGATATATACTGGGAGTCAGATGCTGGAAAGGAAGATAAAAGTGTCAAAATGTGGAGAGAAATAGACACTAAGAGGAGAAACAATAGACAGATAGAACAAAGAAAACTGTAGATATGTGTAACTTTAGATTTTTTTATAATTGAGCATCTATTCAGTAGGAGCTTCATAGTATCCAACCTTGCTAAGTAAAATAAAGAATAGGTAGAGTATGTGCAAAAAGCAAGAGTCTTGAACGCATCATAAATCCACTTCCAGTAGAAACCCTGAGGGGCTACAGCAGGGGTACTGGGGCAGGGGTCCACTTGTGAATTGTATACAAGGTCAATGGTCCGGATCAATGCCAGTAAAGTCCCGGTGTGTCGGGGAACTCACGCAGCATCAGAATATAAAACCCTCTCTTTTCCTCCGTACCCAAATCTTTTAAAAACGGGTGTACAAAGAGCGGATACAGATTTGCTGCCGATCTGACGTCAAATCGGCAGCGGACCCACAGAAAGTTGCTATCAGAAACAATACCTGACATGTTTTGGACGTAATCTCGTCTTTGTTTACATTAGCAACCCTCGCTAACACTCAGAGCTAACCTGTACTGTAGAGCACATGTGTTTAAAAAGCAGGAAATAAAAAAAGGAACTCACCTTGTGATAAACTCGCAAGAGAAAAAGCATTTGAGCTCCATACTGAGATAATCTCTGATGTGGTTTAGAACAGGATGGCGTTTTATCACAGCAGAATTTAACTTTATCTCCGGTAGAATTCTGATCAGGCATTAGCTCCGCCTCCTCTTTTTTTTTTTTTCAAGCTAAGGACCCAAAATCCACGTTTCTCTAACAAGGCTGCAAAAGAGTGGTATGAGCAGTAAGAGGCATGGCTACAATGGGTGAACCGTTTGGTATTTTAAGCAAAAAACTTCACAGACATGTTTTGTATAGGTATGGCCCTACAATATATGTTTCCAATATAGCATAATAGGTCCACTTTAATTTACATCAGAACATTTTTTATTTTATTTTTTGTAATGGGACACAGGGTTCGGTCCGGATCCGGACCTTGGTCCGGAGTTTGAGAAGCCCTGGGCTACAGTTTCCCCACTTTGTAACTATACACCCACAAAAGTGTAGCCAGCCTCTGTACTAACACAGTGCCACGTAAGGCAATACAACAGAACCACACCATCAAAGTCAATACTGTTCTCCAGTCAAGTATTTAACAACATGATAGGAATACCAAAACACACCTAATAGTTTATACCTGTAGTAAACTTTAAGGCATCAGTATTTAATATGGTATTTATTTAATACTATTCACCTCTGAAAACTCATATGTCTTCGTTTTTGCTTGCCACTGAATTTTATAAATATGGTTATATTTGGTTATTACAGTAAGGGCAAATTTGTTTGATAAAAGCCGGCCTTGTTGCCACAATGACGCCAAAAGGATACTTATACTGAAGGCTACAGAGTTTGATCATTTACATGTTATCAACTTTACAAATAACATGCAATATCACATTAAGATATACATTTTAAAAAGGTTGTCATATGTTATAAGAGGTTACGATATAAGTTTGTGTGAATCAGACCGGTGAGATTCCAGTAGTAATGCCTTCTAATGGGTCATTGATCATGCACATAGTGGTGTAAGGTCTAAACTTAGAGTAGCTATATGAAAACAAGCGACAAGGAGAAAAACAGTAGAGCTCTAGTTTTGTATATATTTACAGTTTCTGCAGTATAGCCTGACAGGAAACTAATTGAGGTAAAACAACGCATACTGCGCTCTCCGTGTTCTCAAACGTCCCCTGTGTGTTGCAGTGTTTCCTCTCAGCTCCGAGCTGGGCCATTGATTCATGGTACTATCAGGCTCGGGGTGACTCGGCACTTTCAGGTCAGCCTCCTGAACACAGACACCGAGCCTAACGTCGGGGCCTCGGGCACAAACAGATGAGCCTGTCCCAAATGTTCCCAAATGTTCCCAAACGACACACGCACACCACTTTGTGATAACAACGTTGGCTTAATTAGTCAAGGATCAAGAGGCAAACCGTATTATGGTGGCAACTGATTAACTGGAATAATTATGCACTGTGTATGCATAGGTACCGAGGCAGAGCAAAATAACTGTTCAAACACCTCCTTTGTGTTCAAGCGTGGGGAAGAGATTCTCCACAGAGGCTAATCTGTCCCAGAAAGTTTGAAAAGCAAGTTAAATCAGGATCCAGACTAAAACAAGCTCCTACTCACAGACCTAAGACTACACACACACTATCTGACATTTCCCTCCCCTGCTCGTCTCCTTGTGGTTTCTTTATCGCCTCACTTCAGTGACGTGTTAGCTCAGTGGGGTAATGCCGGTGGTGAAAAGGAACAAAGTACAAGTTGCATAGTCGCTGCTACAAGTGGACTCTAACGCCAAGATGAACAAGTGCACTTCAACTGCTTACCTCTTTTGTTTTGCCTTATTCAGTACCCTTGATGTAGGATCAGAATAGTCCATGTAGTATTTCTGCTACAAAGAGTGGCAACTAGGATGCTAAAGGGCAGAAAGGCAACCCGGACTGAGAACCACATCCCTGAGCCACTGGTGTTATAAGTTATACTATCTTTTACAATGCCAAAAACCTCATTATTTTCTTTAGCAATAGATAACAGCTTTGGATACACCATACATTTGTATTATTCTTCAGAGAAAGCAGATTTACCCAAGATACACTTACTAAAACCACCAAAAGCACAATCATTTAACTTATTTCTTCATGTTATGGTTTGTAATGTAGCGGATTATGTTATAAGTCTAATGTGCAAACGCCGTCTCCACCCTAACTCATTGAGACATTTTGTGGTACTTCACAATGGACATGCAGGACAAAGGCGTGAGGTCATAGGCATTGCATTTCGCAGGCTATGGGACATCAACAGAGGTGTGTGTACACAAGTATCAGCAGGTGTACCCTGCCTCTGGTAACCCTGCAGTGGCTCTGGCTTTATATAAGCTTTTGTTGTGACAGGAAGGGCTGGGCCAGGTTACAATAATGTCTGCTCAATGTCTTCCTTCCCCTAAGGTTATTTTCCTCCAGCAAAAATGATAAAGTCATCCAGAGGTGAGAATAATGTGGTCTGACAAATACAACACTGGGAATTTGTGAATGGCTATTAGGCAAATAGGTCATGTGACTATACAATTGCATCACATGGACACATTCTGGTTTACTGTAAGGAGCTGTATTTCATTGTTGGAAGTCAACTTCTAGTGGCTAATGGAGTGGAACCTTCTGACAAGCTGAGTGGGGAACTTCACGATAAGCCGGTGGTGACAGGCTAAGAGCAGAACCACTTTCCTATGTGACGGACTGAACTGGAGCTCTTCACTGAAAAGAGCTGGGAACACTCTGAAGCACGCAAACAGGAAACAATAACCTTCTGACAGGAAGAAAGAAGCAAACAAGAGAGGCTGGCTTAATGGAAGATAATTAGCAATTAATAACACATAAAACTATTATAGGAATAGTAACATGAATCTTGTATTGCCATGACTCATGATTGATCAATATAATCTTATTACTACAGAAAAAAGGATGTATAATAGATATTTGTGGATTCTCAACAGCAGGAAGGAGTTGCATGATACATATAAAATATACAAATGACTGACAGAGGATTAACAATGAAAACAGATGGCCATTACCGTCTCGTAATCATCTTTAATCTACCTGTTAGTATTTTTTGTTTTATTATTGTTATTTATTTATTTGAACCTATGATTATTGTTTATATAAATCTTTAAACTTATTAGTATAATTTGTATTGTGTGTTTATATCTACAGCCAGTCCATGTTTCCTTTACTGTACCGAGTAAGACAGTATAAACTAGAAAGCAACTAGTTTCATCCTGCTTATCAAGAGGTTGCAGACGAGGCCGTGTGCACATCAGGGCAGCGTAAGGTTTGAGTTTTGGTATCATTTGACCCTAAGGAGTCAGTGTTATGAATACAAAAAAGATGCTTAAAGCAAGAGAGCGAAAAGAACAGCTTGACATTATTTGTACAGGCAAAATTGTTTATTTATGACCACTTGACTGCTGCCGTGCAAAGTGGGTCACACTGGACTTATTAAAAACGTTTAGTTCATTATTTTCTAATACACCATCACATGCAATGGTTTAACTGTATAATGTGGTGGACTTGTTTCTAGTGCAGGGCTGTTTCCTCTCACTGCATCACATCCATCTGTCAACACACCAAAGACCAACTTTATATGTAGCATCGTGCTAGCTCCCAGTACATCTACAAAAACCCCACCCACCTTTGGCTTGTTCCAAATGTTATCGAAACACTAAGTGTGAAAAGAATGGAGGTACTGCAAGTTTTTCTCATGCCATAAGGAGAGTTTGGAGTGTAGTCATGTCCTTTGCAATATTTTGGGATTTGTTTTAACACACTAGATTCCAAAAGAGCCAATACATTTTCAAGTAATTTCAAAACCACTTCAGGCCCTTGAAGACTGTTCATCTCACTTGAAGTGGATGTAGAAATTCAACTCAAATCTTTTTTTCAACCTCAACGAAATGTTTTCTTTTTTTAATCCAATGTGCTGCAGTGCAGAGGCAAAATGAAACTAACCTGTTACCAACAGCCTGCAATGTACTTTTTCCCCTACCCTACACCAGTGCCAATTTATCAGTGAAATCTCAAGTCTTTACCTGGAGTCTGGAGCATGATTCCAGGGGTGTCACTGCCAGGACGGGACCTGTTGAACCCCTGGCTAGCGTCCCACTCCGACTAGTCAGACAGGAGGGCCAGAATCAACGTTTCTACTTCCTGCTAACATCCTACACGGCGGCAGATAAGCTAAGATCCAAAGTCCATGTCGTAGGAGGGAGACCAAGGAAAAAGCAAAACATGAAGAAATTCTGAAAAACTGCACCCCTTATTTCAGAGTAAAGGGGAAAGCAGGACAGGTAAGAGAGAGAGGGGTCAGCTTCGGTCGGTGTCAATGTTTTTGAGAGCCGACCGACTATGGGACAGGTTGTGGTGACTGTCCAACCCCCATCCTTTTATCCGTGTGTGTGTTTATGTGTGTGTGTAACAGAGAGTGAGACATAGGGAGAGTGTGACTGTTTAATCTGCCCCTCCCTCCCTTATTGCTGGAGCGTGTTCCCCACCCCCAACCTATCCTCAGTCAGATTAAATGGTCAGAGTTAGCGATTAATGCTGTGCCGTCCAGGCCAGTGGGTAGCAGGCGAGCATGCTGTGTGGCTCCTGCAGCCTGAGAGGATTAGCCCACTGCTAATGCTAAGCTAAACAGTAAGCTCCAGCCAGCAGAGAGGCAAAGTGGGCAGGGGGCGGGAGTCCTCCTCTCTAGCCCCAGGACAGGCAGTCAGGCCGGGATAACAGCTTCCCTCAGAGGAGGGTACTGCTGCATTTGGGAGCCTGTACAGGTTTCAGCTCAGGTAATGTATGTCTGTCATCAACATATGACTCTTTAACGTTTTTGACAAAAGTACAAGGGCAATAAATAATAAAAACAGCTGTTGTCTATTTTTGAAATGTTGCCATCTCTATCACAAATGCTCTTAAATAAATAGTCATACTACCAATCATAGAAACTTTGTTTAGCAACGTGTCATCGATATATGTATAGAAATGACATGCAAATTGATATTAGAAGACAAATTCCCAAAATAAAGATTGCTAAAGAAAAGCTTTCCTCAACCAATGTCAAAAACAGCATCTCATCCCGGTCACAGTTGATTCAAACAACTATTTACATCATGTATCTACCCTGAAGACCAAGACATGCTTTTAAACTTCCAAGCACATAAACATCTATAAACTTTTTTAAGTGGAGATGGGTAATTAATACAGTCTACATTTAAATGTATCCTGAATAGTGCTAAGCTATTGCATATATATGTATTTTCTGCCGAAACACTGCTTTTGTTTTCACCTTGTGGTGTGTGTGTGTGTGTGTGTGTGGACAGATTTGTGTGACCCTGGCAGCGTTCCAACCATGCAAGAGAAAGTCACAAATCTTATAAGGTGTGAAGTTCAAATCAACATGAAGGTTGGGTTCTAAGGGGAGTGGGCTCACTAGTTTTGAAATAAAGGTTACTATGGAGCAAGTGAGCAGTTACATGATAGTTTGTGATCATCCTCGCTGCAAGAGCTCACACTTGTCTCTTCATCCTCTCTCTCTCTCTCTTGGTCTATTCCATTATGTATAGGTAAAGTGAGTCGTACCTGTTCGCCCCATGAGGAAACTGCAAACCTTTAGTATGAGAATGTCTTACACTAAAAGGAAATGCAGCTAATTAAAAAATAACTTGTTTCCTTGTACATCATATAGTTCAACTTTTTCACAGGACGTCAGGTTAGACATGTAAGACTGTATAACTGAAGTTAGGGGAATACAAGTGGAAATTATAAAAACTACATATTAAGTCACGTTAATATGTGATCACCCTCCTCTCTCCCTACGTCCATAAACAACCAAACCTCGCTAAAAATGTGTTATACAAATTCCTCTTTCACCTGTATGATTGGATATGAAATATATATAAATGGTGATAATTCAAACAGTTGCTCGTTTCCATGCAGCTAATTCAGAAGGACCCTATAATGCTTAATTTACCAACATTCACCAAAACCACAAACCTGACTGAGGTTTTGTCTTTGAAAACAAAGAAACCGTTCACTAACAACTCTGCAGACCTAATCCCACGTTTGACGGACACAGAACTGTCCAATGGGAATACAACAGCAGCTCTTGTCAACATTACATAAAAAGGTATGAGGTAAACTAAAGAATAATTCATAATTAAAAAAAGCTAAACAACAGACAGTTTAACATTTGCAAATGTAAAGATTCTTTACTTTGGACACATACAGTCCTGTTGACTGATGCAACCACAGACACGTGTGAAGTGGACTGCACCTTCACTCTCATCTGCTGCCCTTGGGTTGACCCAATCTTGCCTTGTCAGCTTGTTTCCACACACACACACACACACACACTGCTTTCTCATCAGACTTGTCAGCCACCTGTTTCCAGATGGCTGAGCTGAAGGGTTAAGAGAGAGTTCTCAGCATGAGCAAACACTAAACACACACACACACACACACACACACACACACACACACAAAAGCATCTACTCTCCAAGCTCCTGGCACATGTATTCATCATTAACGTCCTAATATACCAAACTCCTTTGTTTAATAATGCGCACCTTCAGGGCTTTTTTTAACACCTCCCGTGACTCTCTAGAGCTGAGTCACACTTCTTTCTGCCCCGCTAGCCTCTCTGTCCCAGATTGAAGATCTAAAGTTGAAATGAAGCTCAAACAGCACGAAGTACCAGAGCATGCAATCCCGCTGTGCTCTCCCTCCATACCTCTTTTCTTCCTCTTGCAAGCATCTCTCCGTCTCAGCCCTTCCTCTTCCTCAGTGATGGTGAAGAGTGCCGGGATGGCCGAGCGGCTGCCTCCCTTCCACTTGCCCCGCGAGCCCCCACCTCCACCTTGTCTTTTACTCTCTGGCATGGCCTGCCCTGTTGCTATCCCTCGGTCCCCTGGCTAACTCGCCCAGCCCCTGCCCATCCCACCCTGCAGTGGTGGGTGGGGACGGTGGGGGGGGGGGGGGGGAAGGGGGGGGCCCCAGGGGGGGGGGGGGGGGGGGGGGGGGTCACCCCTAAAAGCCTTCTCCTCAGCGAAGACAGCTATGAGGTAATGCTTGAAGCCAATTCCTCTCGCTGCATATTGCTGCTCTGTCTCTTAGACAGCAGGAAGGAGAGAGCAACGAGGAAGAGGAGAGAAGGAAAGATGTAGGACATTAAAGTGTCGAGAAAAAGGAGACCGTAAGAAAATAAACAAGTACAGAGAGATGAAGTGTGAAAGAGACACACAGAGCTGCCCACTGTGCCCGGCTGACGATGGCAGTGCCAGGCGGAGCGACGGAGTGAGACACAGAGTGCGACAGTCTGGAGGATGAGCTCTCGTAGTCTGGCTTAGAAAATACGATTTAATCCAAAAAACTGGCCGGGGGAAGAAAGCTGGAAAGATTGCACTCCTCAAGAGATGCTGCTGTCACCACTCTTACTGCAGCCCCCCTCTCCTCTCCCCTCCTCGCCTCCCTCTCGCTGGGCCTGTTCTGTAAACTTGTCAGAAGGATCACATCACACAGGCACTGGCTGTACAGTAAACTCACACACACACTGCCCCACACATACAGGGCAGCAGGGCCGTTCAAATATTTAGTGAAAATCCAGCAGTGCAAGGTGAGCCGGTACCGGTAAAAGGGTTTCCCTGACAACAGCAGCAACAGGACTGATGATGAGAGGAAGCAAGAGCGCAGAGGACAGGCTCACTTTAATGTAATACAGACACACACACACACATACACACACACAGAATCAGGGCAGCATGCCTGTGTGTGCACACACACCAAAGCAAATAATGCAGTGCTGGATCTGCCTGTGTGGAAGGGGTGTGTCCTAAGAGCACATGGTATATGTCCCCGCCCCGTTCTGGACTTAAAGAGGCATCAGCTCTCTGGCATACCGGGGAAGAGCAGCAAATATGGAACATCTCTTTATTCATGTCCTGTCTTTACAGGACACAGTGAGCAACAGTGTTCGGATCCATAGTTATTCCTGAGCCGTATGAACAGATAATAAGATGTGCTTCACTATCATTTCATTCACTGACACACTGCAAACACACCGAATATGAGAAAGGGTGAGGAATAAATGAGATAAGATGTGCATGAGCATGAGCATTTGAAATGGTCAGAGGCTGCTCACAGTATGGCAGGTGACATGCAAAATAAAAAGGGCAATGAAGTTATTGAAGGGTAAGTTTGTCCAATGACAGTGCAGCAGCCTGCATGATAGATATCACCTATACTATAGCAAATGCAGAGATAAACAACCAGCATGACAGCTTTAAATGGTTAAAAGGTGCATGCAAGTTATAAAAGTTGTAATAGCCTAATATTAGGGGTTTTGTGAAAATGTGGAAGATTTTTAGCTACGAATCATTAAAAAAACATCTTCATCCCATTTCAAGCTGGTATGTCTGCACAGTTAAAGATACAGATTATAATACTATTATTATTATTAGTAATATACATTTGTAAGATTGGATTTTACTCTGCAGTGGATTGATCCTAATTTGTGTGATCAAAACTATAGAAGATGGACCGTCTAAAACGTCAATATTTATCTGAATAGGATATACAGTATGTAAGAATCCTAAAATTCAAAATACGTTCATCGAATAGAAAAATCTGCTTGAATTCATATTCGTTGGCGTTTAACCTTTAAAAAAAAGCATTCCCACTCGAATTCATTTAAAATAGAGAAGTAAGTAAAGTTTGAGGGAGTTTAGTGTTTTGTTGGGAGATGATGTAGGGCTGCTCAATTAATCGTATTTTAATCGCAATCACGGTTTTGGCTTGCAACGATTATGAAAACATAATCGAAATAGAGCGATTATTTATTTTTTATTTAGTATTATTTGTATTGGTTTTTCAGTTGAATTATACTTAAAGTTCAGGGTAATCAACTGTTAAAAACATACTGTTCACATTTTCTTTTCAATAAATGGATGTTTTTAAAGTAAATGGATAATAATTTGTAATAATCGTTCGTGATATCAATTATTGACCCAAATAATCGAGATTATGATTTTTGCCTTAATCGAGCAGCCCTAAAATGATGTCATAAAATATGATGACAGGCATTCGATGCTTCAAAAAGCTGAATAGAAGCGTTGGATGTTAAAAGAATATGGCATACAGTACTGCTTTCCCATAGACTATTTCAGCACAAAGCATCTAATTCACTACCACCTCAAATACCTGCAGGTAAAGGCATTCAGAACAAGGCTAGCAGCCTCTTCTCCCCAGGGAGCACATGCTGTACAAATCGTCATTCATGAAAGAGCAATCTGATCCTGTCCCTGCAGGATGGAGTAATGCTGTAATCCTAACCCTCAGACTTAAACCTGAGAGGCCAGGCTACATCCTCCAACACCTTTCTGGATGTACACAGACAAGGAAATAGATGAAATATGTTGACTGTTTACACATTTAGCATTGAAGTATACAGAATTAACTACTACCAAAGAGTAAAAGGGATTGTCTTTCTTGTGAATACACATTCTATGGTTTTTCTGTAAATACAGTCCAAGTAATACATTTGATTTAAAAAAAGAAAAAGTGATATTCCTTGTGGCTCATAACAAACCAACCTGATTTATTAGCAATGTCAGCAAACATTTGAATGGAAAACTTTTGACAATTCGGCACATTTTAAGTATCTTATCCCACACAAAGCATGTTCAATCTAAGGCTAATTCAAATTGATGTTTGCTCCCTCAGTGACATGTGGTTTGAAAAACAACTATAGCTTCATAACAACTAGAGCTAATATTAATGAAGTCCTGCAACACTGGTGTTCGCAGCTACCGTCATACACAGTCATGTGGTCGAAGATGACGAAACAGATGGGAAAATCCAGATGTCTCTTTGACAAACAAAGGCCATTTAATGAAACGGTGATAAGAATTGTGCTTGAATGGAAGAGTTTAGATGTAAACTGGTAACATGATGGCGGAGCTCTGAGATCTCTCACAGCAGCAACCAGAAAGACATCAATGTGTCAGCTGATAGAGAAACAGATGGTTTGGCCACCAAGTTAGAAACTATACACAAATCATTTCTGTACAGGCATATTATGGGGCAACTATTCATTTCATTTCAAACCTTTATTTATCCAGGTGTATCCCTTGAGATCATTGATCTCTTTTTCAAGGGAGACCTGCTCAAGTTGGTTCCACATGAAACATACAACAACAAAAAGGACATCATACAGCATCATTACAGGGATTACAAGTTACAATAACTATCCACATGAACAGGTACCAACAGCATCCGATTGTGTAGCATCCAAACGAGCTTTAAAAACATTTAGTGGCACCAGATTGCTCAGTTTCCATTTAATTTGCATACTATTCCAAGACCGAGGAGCTGCACATCTAAAAGCTATCTTCCCTAAGACAGTCCTAGCAGTTGGCACATTTAATAAAACCACAGCATGCGATCTCAGGCAGTAGCCACTTACAATTCGCCGTGAGATCAGGGAGCAGATATAAGATGGAAGTTTCCCTAACATGTATATAAAAATGTACCAGTGACTGAGCCTCCGTAGTTAGTGAAGGCAAACCTGCCCTTGCATACAGGGTACAGTGATGGGTTAATACTTTACAGTTAGTAACAAATCTTAGTGCACTGTGATAGGCAGCATCTAACTTGACCAGGCAATTGGCAGGTGCATTCATATAAATCAAATCACCATAGTCCAGCACTGGTAAAGGTCACAGAGACTAGCCTTTTCCTGGCCTCAAGCGAGAAACAGGACTTGTTCCTGTAGAAGAAACCTAGCCTAACCCTCAGCTTTTTAAGCAGGTTATTGACATGAAGTTTAAAAGTGAGACAATCCTCAAGCCAGATACCAAGGTTGTAGTGACCACGATATCCATTTGTTTTTTTTCCTTCGTTAGTGATTCACTCGTGGGGCTGACCGAGGAATAGACGCTTGTAGTTTGAGAGAAAAAATATAGAAATGTCCAGATGCGATTGAAAAGTAAGATAGTTTATTCCAAAAAAGGCAAAAATAAATAAACGTTTTTAAACAAACTATTTGTCATATAAACTGATATTTCAATGTTAAAGGCACAATAAAGAACCAAGCTTGATTGATTGAAGCTGTGACGCTCCCAACCAGCAAGGTCTAAAAACTGTTTGCTTCAGTCAGCCACACCAGTATGCTGCAGCACCTCTCCTTTTATGCTGCAGCATCTCGACCTGCAGAGTAACGCACTCAAATTAAATAATATACACCACAGAATCTCAGGTTATGTACAATAAAAAGATAAAATAATATAATCTAAGGAAATGGCTCCTACAAGGTATTTGTAACAGGTAACCACTTCAAGTTTTATTCCTTGCGTAGTTTCAATATCTAAAAACAGGCTCTGGTGTCTTTTTAGCTTTTGAAAAGAGCATTATCTTGGTTTTATCAACATTTAAAAGAAGCTTTAGTTCAGAGAGCTGAGTCTGAATAATGTTAAAAACAGCTTGCAATTCAACTAGTTCAATTGTTCAGAGTCACGGACTGTGGTGATCACAGAAGCAGAGTTAGTGACAGAATCAAACAGAGAGCCACAGGACACAAAATGCTCATTAAAACAATTTAACATGGTGGCCCTGTCCGATATAGTGCCAGATGCTGTGGTAAGGCACGGAGGTAGCTCATTACGGATTTCACCGGTGGATATCGATTTTATGGCTTTCCAATATTTACTAGGATTATTCAGGTTTTTTGTGGTAACTGACAGATAATACTTAGACTTAGCACTTTTTATTTGTGACGTGAAGCTATTTCTTAGCTGGCTAAAGCGTAGCCATTCTACCTCTGAGCCTGATTTCCTAGCCTTTGCACAACCAAGGATTGTCTCGTCCCTTCACTCTGAATTTACGCAGGGGTGCATGTCTATCTATAATTTCCATAAAGCCGAGATACAAATAAGACCATGCAGTTTCAACATCAGCACACAGATCGATTTTTTCCCAATCAAACCCAAACAGATCATGAACAAAACCCTGCTCCACAAAATTGTTTGTGTCTTTCTAACTGATAATGCGAGGTTTACCCTTTTGGACTTTTGTGTCCCTAATTGTGGCTACAACACAGTGATCACTCAAATCATTAGCAAATACTCCCACAGATGAGTATTTATAGGGAACATTAGTTAAGATGAGATCAATTAAGGAGGATTTATTTGGGAACTTAATGTTAGGGTGAGTAGGACTGTCAACAATCTGAGTAACATTCAATGAGATACAAAGGTTAACCAGTCCCAATTAAAATCACCAAGTAGCACCATTTCCTTGTAGTCAAGTTGAGATAAAAATGTTGCCAACGAAGACAAGGAGTCCTTGACAGCTGAGGGGGGTCTGTAACAGCCCACCACCATGACCTGTTGACCCTTTGCTACTTCGATATTTAAGGCTAAAAGGTCTAGTTGTTTACTGATAGATTTGGAAACCATCTTGGTTACACAAAACCTATTTTTCACATAAATGGCAACGCCACCACCTTTATTAGGTCGGTCGGTACGATATACACTTTAACCATTTAAGGATATGTCAGAGGCCAATATAGATTTATTTAGCCACGTTTCTGATAAGACAATGACATCAGCATCAGTCGAGCTCGCCCAAATGCGGACAAAATCTAGTTTAGGTAAAAGACTGCGCACATTTAAGTGAATGAATCCCAGCCCAGACCTAGAATTAAAATCAGCAGGAATAGCGATCTGACTACTACTACTGTGCGGTCCAACTATTAGATGGTGCAGATACAAAAATGGCAGATTGGAGAAAACGGCTGATAATCCCGTAGGAAGGTGAACATAATAGAGCCAGCTTCACTGGTTAGATCATAGGTATGGGGGTGCAGTGTATTGTGTATCTTTACAACTCACAGCAGCATGGGAATATCACATAAATAATGCATGTAGTAGGAAGTTCTTTATGCATACTAAGATGGCAACAGGATTTGAAAGCATGCCGTTACAGAAAATGGATGCCGAAACTTTGCAGAAGAGTCTTATGAGACCAATTTCAGTAGGCATTCATGGGGAAACTGAAACAATTCATGATGAAGGTAAGGCTAGACAGAGGAAAACAATGGACTAAGGAGTACAAAACAGCCATGGATTTCACTTTGGGTCGTGTTTGTTAGAGTTGTTTGTAGTGAAAAGCTGTAATCTCTTAAATAGTTTGACAGAATGCTGATTTAACAGCTGATTAAAGAGAACTTTCATGCTATTATTTTGACTAATTAAATATTTTTTCTTTCATTCAAACACCTTGTAGTTTAAAAAATGTGGGATACTTTAGTATTTTTGGGGTGTTGTGGGCCTTTAAAACTTTCTGCTACAACAGCATCACTGCGCTTTGAAGCCAATTATTTCCAAAGGTTTGCACCATGCCACCATGTCTTTAACTGGCTCAAATATGTTGAGTTTCCTTTTTTATAATTCTTTATTTGCATTTATGAATTCTACAGTTAAACTGTGGAATACATAAATCAGATGTCAGATTTAAACTTTAAACTAAAATTAGGCTTTTTCCATCTTCAGCAAAAATAAAAGATAGTCTAATGGCTGAGAATTTATAGTAAAATATGTGAGTGTATTTAAGAAAGAAATATAGATTACTACAAAACTTTGCAACACTTATCTTTCTTCTCACATGAATAGCTTTAGAAAGTAATCCAATAATGCATTACATAACAAACAACATCCTAAAATCCCAACAAGGGATGTGACGGCTACTTTTTTAGCAAACAAAAACCACCTGTTGTTTTACGACTAATGAAGGTGTGGCCATGTGTGAAACATGCAAATATGCAAATTAATAACCTGACACACACACACTCCTAAACACACCATCATATTATTTGGCTTTCAGCTTTAAATAAAACATTTATAATGCATTGGGATTCAACAGTAGCAAAGAACATACAGGTGGTTCTATGAGTGAAGCTGACTGGTCATTTTCTGTCCTAGCGTTTCAAAAGCAAAAAGACAACATTGGCTAAATGCAATAGCTTGGGTCATAGGTGTCCTGTTAACTGGCATTGTAGAAACGTTTGAGGTATTTACAAGCCAAGCCTAACTGTCAAAATAAAAACCTGAAACACCAGAACACAAAGTTGTAGCCCGAAAACAAATTCAGCAACTTCTGCAAGGACACCCTGAGCCCATTTCCATAAATTCACCTGTCACGTCAACTGAGCATTTCGACATAGCCTAGTAGACAAAATGTCAGCAACAGGTGCCTGCCAGCGCAAGGAGCTTAATATATCTTTAAAACAACAAACACATGTACAAATGTCAATATATGTGTAGTTGAGAAAACAGGTCGTGTTTAATCGTTAATAAACGTTAAGCAACCGGTTGGGTGAGTTAATCCCACTCCCGTGACCGCGACCCGGTGCTTCAGTCTCTCCGCGTTCATAACACCGACACGAAAACTAACCGAAGCCCCTCGGTTGAGCAACACGTTTAATATCAGCTCGTCCTTTTAAAAAAGTTATTTGAAGTTAACTTTTCGGTCTGTATGAACTCACCTTGGGACTCGGGAGGAGATGCGGCGCTGCCATCCTGGTCCGCCATTTCTCCTGACGTCAGCTGAGAGGGATCAGGAACCCGAGGGACCTGCTGACAGGCCGGGACCCTCCCACGGACAGGTGGGGGACGACACAGCAGGATAAAACCTCATCTACAGGTAAAACAAACTCATACTATTGTGTTTTAATCACAAACGTGCTGTACGGTAAACTTTTACTGTTACTTTGTCTCAGTCATGCACACATTAACACACAGGTCCTTAAATGCACCTGTAAGCCAATATTCACCTGTTATCGTGTAGTATGGATTTAGTTTTCTTGCTTAACTTGCCTAGAAGAAATTGGTTATTTTACGCGTGAGTGATTTAATTGTTCTGCTTGTAAACAAACTTAAGAGGGGAAAAGGTGTACAAGTGAAAGTATAAGGTCTAACACCAGTCTGTTAGATGCTGACATCTACTGGCAATGGTGGTGTATCAGTATGTCATTTCAAATGTGGCTTTTGACCTAAAGTTTGGTATCAATGCAAGTTTGGTCATACTTAGTCAGCTTTTCGACATTTAATCATTCTTTGTATGTTTATTTATTTAGGCTACTTCAAATATGACCCAAACATAGAGCCTATAAAAAGGAAGAAGAGTAATACAATATTGAGGACAACTCATCAGAAATGAACAAGAATCCACATGGTTTTACAGAACCTTGAACAACTTGGACAGAAAAGGTAGTAAAAAAGACCATCCAGGGCAAGTAAACCCATTTGTCCAAGTCAAACTAATAACACACACTGTTCTTGATGTCAAAACAGTTACAATGGATTACCCGGGACTTAAATGCTCTGCACACCCACACAGGTGTTTTCAATACATCTGGCTAATTAGACCTGAAGTAATTTTGCAGTTGGTTTGAGCACAGGTGTTACTAATAACATTAACGATGGCTCTGTTTACAGTGAGCCAACATGCAAAATACCAGGAACCAAAACTGCAGCAGCTACTGTAAATACAATTCAGCCATTAATCAATAATAAACATCAGTGCCATTCCTACTAGGACCTATTAACACATCTCCCATAAAATAAGCACATTTCTATGCATATGGTCCTGTCCCTTGAGCAACAAAGCAAACATGTGAGAGAAGGAGTTGTCAATCAAACACTATCTAATCAGGCAGTATAAAGGACACCTGCTGTGTGGCCTGGCTATGGGTGTGTACAGGATTTAACACGTTAATTTGTCTTAATTCCTTCCTACTACTAAAGATAAACAGTCTCTGTTAAAGCTTTGCATTTTATTGATTGATTAAGTATTATTTTGCTTCACAAGTAAGAGGTTTTTTTTTGTCAAAGCCAGTGGTTTTCAATTTGAAAACCATTCAATGTGTGACTGTTCTCCCATATGACCAGCAGAGAGAGCCCTCTTCTTACATTAATAATGTTTGACTCATCAAAACTCCACTAAATCCCTTTAAAGGGATTCAATACGTTTCTCATAAGGTTTTATTGAAACATCACTAAGATATTAAAATCAGAAGATTCATCTTATTACAGAGCTATTAAAACTGAAGTATTGTTTCGTATATGAACATGATTAGCTTTGATTTATCTTCGATGTAACATTACAACAGATTTCATCAGTTAACTAAAATATGATGTTTGCCAAAAATGTCAATGAAAAACACAATGCAGGAATACAAATGGCCGTTTCACCTCACAGTTACCCTTTTACAAAGAAGCATTTCAATTAGGGGAAATGAGACATGAGACAACAATCAACCAGTCCACTGTTATTTTAACTAACCCGGAGATATTTGAGCAAGGATTTGCTGTTCCTGGCTCGATGTTTGCTAATCTCCGCTCATATCTCTGCTATTTGCCAGACTGTGCAGGCTTACCCCCCCTCTGGACCCCCAGTGAAATGGCTACGGATTGGTGGGAGGAAAACTGAAACCATGGCAACCAGCTGTTTGGCAATTCCTCTGATGAAGGAAGGGGAGGGAGAAGACATTGGCCTGGAAGGTAAAAACTCACACACTGACAGACAGAAAGACACACACACGTCTGGGCATCTCTGTGGGGGTCAGAGATAGATAGAATGAGAAAATGCTGATTGCAAACTTTACTAATTCAGCTCTCCTGTAGTCATATTTAACCCGAGCCCTTTATTTTCTTACTTATTTTTATATCCAAATGCCCTCTAGGCAAAGCTACCCCCTGCTCCTCTTCTTTGCTGATTAGTGTCTGTGTTTTTTTTTTGTGGAGCCTGTGTGAGAATCAGACGTTGGTCGTGGGGTACAGGGTTCGTATAGGTGGTGGTTAAGCCTGGAGTGGCATTCAGGGTCCCATGGGCACAATGAAAGCCTCCCCAAACTGTCTGTAATTGGCTCCCACAGGACAGGGATCTTGAGATTCAAAATCAATCCACACAATGAAAAGAAAAGAAACACACTGAGTCTCTGCATGGAATATGAGTACTTACTTGCTGATCTGAAGTGAGGAGAGGCACAGGAAGAACTTGTCTTTGCGTGACCTAAATGTGCTTCCAGGATTGGAATTGAATGGATGTTTCCACTTTGGGATGCTGATCCTCTGGTTGATTAATGCTCAGGGTTCTTCTTACCAGGGTGGCAGTGATGGTGCTGAGGAATAATCAGATTGAGGAACTGATTGGTTTTGAGGACTTGCGGCCGCTTTGCTCTTCTCCGATTTATTTGGATTAATTTGCGTTGGTTATGTGTGCGCTTGCATAAAACCCACAGTTCCGGCCTGCGGACATCAGAGTGGAGATCAGATAAGTTTCTAGATTAAGCAGGCTGGTTTAACAAGCAGTATCTTCAATACAGTGACAAACTGCATCTTTTTTTATCTAGAGGGATTTGGGATAATGCCCAGGAAACACTCTCTACACAACATTATATATCCATTCATTAAATAAGGGATAATCAAAGTTGAACTCAGAAATAAGACATAAAGAATTAAGGATTCTGTATGTATGGTTTGAAAAGATTCGATTAACTGTCTCAGGCATCACAAGCATTACACCAAATAAAACATTTCTGAATACTGATTGGTTGGTCACGACTTTTAGCAAGCCCTGCCCAATTAGAACTAAGGTGCTGAAAATGGACAAAAATGTAGAAATCCCTGACAAATAACCACATTTTTCCCATCTTTATTCAAGTTGGGCCACATCAGAAGGAAGCTTGTTGGGAATATATTTCTTTTTGAGTCTAAAAAACGGTCTACTTTAAATGGCTTTAAATTAAAGGAGGGTTATAAGAAATAGTCAAAACCATTATTGTTATAATGTTATAAACCTTATTGGAAAAACCTGTTATGTAAAAGTGAGAATGCGACAGCTATTATTTTCTGTATGTAAAACAGTACTACATCCTTTAATCATGATTTACCTGTTGTTGCAATATTTCCGACAGCAATTAAAGGCAGCATTGCACCTTAATATGAGGTGCTGAAGAAGTGTAGGACATCTAAGAGATAATGAGGTAAATAATGCATAAGCTGCAAAAGATTCATTTAAAACCAGCTTGCAGAGACATGCTGCTGCGTTGATGATGGTAACACATCGGCACCGACAAAACAGTCATCTCATCAATAGAAAACGCACATAAACAGATGTTGGTTTAGTGGTGAAATCACTTTAGCAATGCAAATTAAAAAATTAGGTGCACATTTTCACGGCGCCCATCTTGTTTTTCTTGCATATGATGCAAAATGAGAATGTGCTTGATTTTTTTCATGTTACATGATAGTGAAATCACACATACTCTGGCAATTATTAATGGAGCACATTGCAATGAAGGTTTATCCTCGACTAACCCACATACTCAGTGAGTAAACAGAGAAAAAAGCAGACAACTTTATATGGTTATGACCTTGAATGCACCACTGAGTAGTCTGCCTCTGTCGTATCCTCATTTTACCTTTTAAACAGCAGACAGACGGGACCATCTCTCCATAGCAACCCATCACTTCTTTCATCGTCATTCATGTGGGACAAGTTACAGTTTATTTTTCACATTTCAAATCAAATAAAACTGAGTATTTCGCTCCCTTAACTTGCCTTTTTATAATTGTGATTTTTTGTAAAGAAATATTGGTCAGTCTTTTTTTATTACTGTGATTAAATAATTATTTATGTTTAGATCAAATAAGACCATGTCTGTGTTGCTTTGCTAGCATAGTAGCCTCTTTAATTATCTCTGTCTCTTCATAATTTACAAGAAACAGATGGCATAATTGAGAATGATCTGAACTCACCCCCTGCAGATAGACAGAACCCCCACCAGGACTCCCCCATGTTGTCTAAATAGACTTGCCCTGCCTTGAGTATACACACACACACACACACACACATACACACACACACACACACACACACACACACACACACACACACACACA
>CALSBZ010046719.1:2881607-2935498 GCA_943591055.1 Gobionotothen gibberifrons
CACACACACACACACACACACACACACACACACACACACACACACACTCACACACTCACACACTCACACACTCACACTGAATGCTGTATCTAGGTATGAGACCCTTTTACAGCAGACCGATCTCATTCCTGCAGGATATGCTCAAAAAAAGGGCCAATCACAAGAGAGAAAACAAACCTAAAATCAGGCAGTTCATAGACAAACAGGCTAGCAGACATATGACCCGTGTGTGACCCGAGTAAATAGTGCTATTCATTCTAAATCCCTGCCATTAATCCCTCCGGTGGTTATATTGGTGTTGTCTACACTGCCGTCTCAATAACAGCAGTGTTTACTGACATCCAGGCATTTATTGTGTTGGGAAGACTTAGTGCGCTGCTGATCTATAAAGCTTTACAGACTCAAGATAGGCTCTTCATGCGTCCCTGCTGAATATTGTCTACCAACTGTAGTATTTAACTGGGGATATTTACTCAAATGTTGTACTTAAGTTCCATTTTTGAGGTGCTTGTTCTGTAGAATGATGATGCGTTGCAAGTTGCAAAGGTCAATTATGTGTGTGTTCAAATCTTACCTAAAATGTTTTATGGCGAGGAACTTAAAAAAATGCAGTTGATTTAGGAGTGGTTGACATGGCGTTTATAATAATGGCTGGCCAGCTTCTACTGAGTAGAATAAAAAAAGGGCCAAACCACTGCGTTGAGAACTTCTGGTATCAAAATCGGTACATAAAACTGTATATAAGGTAGGAAAAACTTGCTCAACCACAACAAAATATAGCAGTCAAATTCTGAATATGCAATGAATTTGGAATGTTATACTTTGAATTAAAGTAACAAGGGCAATTTCTTTGCGCAGAACAAATGCTTATACCTTTACACTAGACATTATACTAGAGCTTACATATTTGTACATACAGTTGATCCTACTTCTGTACATTTACATAATCAGGATGTTAACCAACAATGTACTTCTTCCACTACACTGAATAAAATGTTCCACCCATCATACTTACTACAAGTGATGACAGTAGCGACTGAGGTAAATTATAGTATGAAGTCTTTGAACTTCAAAGTGAACATGAACTTTGGACTCAGATGGCTGCACTAAAGCAATAACTGCTCGATCGGTCAACTTTGCTATGGCATTATAATAGTAGTAGTAGTAGTAGTAGTAGTACTAGTAGTAGTAGTAGTAGTAGTAGTAGTAGTAGTAGTAGTAGGAGACCTTGGAATGGTTCATGTTGGCAACAAAGTCTGTGTGATCTTGTACACACCTAAATCATGTTATGCTTGAAGAGCAAGAGTTGTAACATAGTGTCTGGAGTGCTGGAAAAATGAATGAGCTCAGTGTAGTGAAAATAAATAGATTTCCCACAAGAAGTAGTGCCGGTTTTGCCACACACACATATGCAAGCTGTGTAAGTAGAGCACATGCATGCGTGTTATATAGTATTTATAGAGTAGGGAACAGAGGTTGTTCCCAGGGATTCGTTTGTACTTAAAATTGAATCAAATATTAAGTAAGTGTCAAAAACGTTAGAAATTACTCAATTTGGCGTAACTTGGTCTGGCCCAGTTTATAATGTACTTTGTTTCTAGTAATGTTCCTGTTGTAGCTAAGGAGGAGAGTCCTGTGTGCCATGTCCTCCTTACACACAATGCAGCAGGTCTAGTGTGTAACGCAGTTCCGTGTCATGGGGGTGACAGAAGAATTCCCCCCCTCACTTCTCCTTCACTCTGTCTGGGTAAGTGGTGCTGTACAGCTGAGTAGACTGTCATGTGAATGAATGAGCCGACTATCACAGCGTGACTCGTCCGCCCAGCATTTGTCTGATGCGGCGGTGGGGTCCCACACTAGTGGAGACGAGATGGGATCTATCTTCCAGCAGAAAGGAACAGGGGGGGGTTCTGCTGCTGGTATCAAACCAATCGCTCATGTCTCTCTTTAACGCCCCAGTCATTTACAGTGTCTGTCTTCCTTCTACTTTCAATCTGCTCCCCTCTCCCTCTCTCTCTGTGTCTCTGAAGTATTGGCATGATGGATCACTGCATCCACATGGGAAAAGGGAAAAAATATAGTCAATTAGAAGAAGGGGGGCGGAGACGATCAAGAGAGAAGATGACAGAATGAGGGAGGGGGATGGGGAAGATATGACATTTACAGTAGGGTCTGCATGGTGTATTTCTATGGCATTGCTTGACTATTAACTAATAACAGCCCATAACGTTTCTTCACCCTTGCCAGTGTAATTTCATACAGTCATGCAATTAACTCTCTTCTGTCAAACAACTGCCTCTATTCGCATCAGTTTTGGTATTCTGAAGCAGCATGACCGACAGCGACTGAGCTGGTGTGAGATCTGCTGGTGTGCAGCCAGCTGACTGAATCCGGGCCCGCTGTTGGGGGGTTGCTCTAGTCCTTTACTATTCTCCTCGCATTCACCTTGCAGTCCCAATTATTCAAGGCAGCGTGCACGAGCGCTCCTTGTCAGCCATCCCCAGCTGTGAAAAGTGGGTCATGGAATTTAAAGGCACACGGCACCTTGTTGCACTGCGCTCGCACCGCTTTGGCTTCTCTGGTCCTCCCGACATGCAGTAAGTGTGTGCTATTCGCTTTTCCTGCAGTGAAATCCACAGGGCTGTGTCAGCGATGTGTGTCAGCGAATCAGAAGACATTCATTAGCACGTTCTCTGCGGCAATAAACGCTGTGGCGCGTTCACAAGTGTGTCTCTCTCTGTCTGGCTCCTCTGTAAACTGGCCTATATTCTTCCACGTGACTTCCCTTTGGAAATTAAATTACATGAGATTTTAATTTGCAGTGAGGTTGACTTGTTCCTTCACAAACCGGTGATCATGCAACTCAAAGTTTCATTGTGATTATTCTTACAGTGGCCCTGTTAAATCTGAAATCCATGACCACTTTCTACCTAGCAACAATGTACAGTAGGCCAGTCCATATGGGGCTAGACATGCTGCAGAGAAAGGCTACTCATGCGCACATTGAGCAATAATGTCATACACTGATGAGCTCTTTACAGGATCAGACAGGGCTGTCCTACTAAACCACGGCCACATCGGGTGGCACTGAGAAGGAACACATTGGCAGCCATGATGCTCTAATATGCCCCTTGTGCAGAAACAGATGCAGAGGACCACACACACACAAGCACATCAGCTGGTCAAATTAGCTAGCTTAGCATAAAGATTGAAAAGTGAGGGAATTAAATAGTGTCCTTCTTTACAGCTGCAAACAAGGTTATATTTACGGTCTGGTTTGTTTGTTTAGGATAAGGGAAAACTACTGGGCTCATTTTTAAGAAACCTAATGAAAGGTGGTGTAGCAAGCAAGATCTGTTTGCCAAATTAAAAAAATGTCCCAAAATGGGATCAATAAAGAACATCTTGTGAAATGTTGGATTGAATCAGAATCATGGGGTGGATGCATAAATTGCTTTTCCTTTTCTTTTACATTGATACCACTTTTCCTTGGCAAAGATCCGTGCCCTTCTAGTTACAGATTTTTGGATTTGTATGGATTATTGTTGTTTATTTAAGTGAGTATTTCGTCCGTTTTTGCATTTATTGAAAGTACAGAAAATCGACTGGATATGGGGAGAGAGATGGGTCAACGTCCAGCAAAGGGTTTTGGGTTGTATTTTTAACTAGAGAATGCAATTCCTGAAGAAATTGCTAGTGGGAATGCTTTATGCTGAAAATCTGATGCTAAACTGCTATGTGTAAGAAGAAAGTGAATAATTTAGATTGAAATGATACATGAACACTGGGGGCTTGAATGTGTGATGAGAGAAGAAAATAAAGTAAAAAGGCTTGGAAAAGCAGCAGAATATTTGAACTGCAAACGTTTGAACTAACTTGATGGTGAATGATCTGTCGCCATGCCAACTGCATTTGATGACATCCCATAATACGCTTAGATGTGTTGATGGCTGCATCGTTACCAAACCTGTGAAGTTTTGGGCCATTTGGAGCATTTTCACTGAAGTTATGAGAAAACCGTGTTTCATGGTGGGCATTGTGTGGCCATGGCAACGGCATGTCCCATAGATGTCTTCACGGCTGGACTGTTAGCACACATTAGAAGTTTGAGAACTTTTTGAACATTTTCATAGGAGTTATACATTACATTAGGAGGTTGCATTGCTCTCTCTCTTCTCTTGATCACCCTCTCTCTTCTCTTGATCGCCCTCTCTCTTCTCTTGATTGCCCTCTCTGTCTTCTCTTGATCGCCCTCTCACAGGAGAACACTTCACTGTAGGGTTTCTGCCATGTCTCCACTTTAGTTTGACTCTCTCTCTTCTCTTGATCGCCCTCTCTCTCTTCTCTCTCTCTTATCTTGCTCGCCCTCTCTCTCTTCTCTTGATCGCCCTCTCTCTTGTCTTGATGGTCCTCTCTCTCTTCTCTTGATTGCCCTCTCTCTTCTCTTGATCACCCTCTCACTCTTCTATCACCCTCTCTCTCTTCTCTTAATCGCCCTCTCTCTCTTCTCTTGATCGCCCTCTCTCTCTCCTCTTGATCACCCTCTCTCTCTTCTCTTGACCGCCCTCTCACTCTTCTATTGCCCTCTCTCTCTTCTCTTGATCACCCTCCCTCTCTTCTCTTGATCACCCTCTTTCTCTTCTCTTGATCGCCCTCTCTCTCTCCTCTGGATCGCCCTCTCTCTTCTCTTGATCGCCCTCTCACAGGAGAACACTTCACTGTAGGGTTTCTGCCATGTCTCCACTTTAGTTTGACTCTCTCTCTTCTCTTGATCGCCCTCTCTCTCTTCTCTTGATCGATCGCCCTCTCTCTCTTCTCTTGATCTTCCATGGAAACGGCATATGATGACACCCCATAATTGATGTAGAGCTGTTGAGGGCAGGACCATTAACCATTATCTGAAGTCTGCTGTTCTGAGCATGTCAGTTGGAGTTATGACATCGTGTTCCATGACACAGGTGTTCATATTTGAGCTAACGACTTGTCAATGTGCAGTAATCAGTGAGAGGAGAGCATTTGCATTGTTCTGAATGAGAGATAAACCTGTTACATGTGAACGTTTTGTTGAAGAACCATAACAGATATCGGTGAAATTTCAAAACATGAAGCATGTCAAGGACCTTGAGTATCTGAAGTGTGCTTTTTGTGTACTTTCGGGTCAATAATGTGGCCTTTTTGGCAGATTAACTAAAGGTGTGCGGCTGCTGCTGTGAGGAAATATCAGCCTGAAATAACAATGGGCAAATGTTGAAAGTTTTTGTCACTTCATGCCCTCAAGAGGCATTTTGTTTAATTATTTGTCATTTTTCAAGCTACGAGATGTTTTCCTACGTTTGTCATGAAAAAGTATGTCTCAGGAATGTAGGGTTTGGGAATTATGGCAAAAAAAATGAAGATTTCCTACACTCTAGCTGTGACATCACGCACTGTTAAAATCTGAAGAAAGCCTCTGTACCAAGGGCAGAACAATGTTTAATATCTCTAAAAGTAAGAATCAAATTTAAAAGTGTTGTGTTACACGAATAATGTCAGAAAGATGTGTAACATTTTAAAGTTGGAATTAAGTTTGAGTGAAAGTATGGAACAGTTAGCAGTTGAAGTCGCATGAAGATTTGTTGAAGTCTGAAGAATTTCTCCATTGACTTCAATGGTTAAAAATGTGATGAATTATGGGATGTATCTCTGGAATTATGAAAGTTATGAATGATAGTAATAGCCATCGATTCCCGACCAAGCTGAACGTTTTGATGTTTGAACGGAGTTTCTGCGATGTTAAATGCGGGAGGAGAAGACCGGCAAAATAACGGGCGGAATAATAAGAATAAAGAATTTCGTGCGTAGAAGAACAGATAGTTGGAATGCTGTATCAGCATTACCACTAAAATATGGCTGCTACGGTAAATACTCAGCTTCAGTACATGGGATGCCCGCTCTTCCAACTGTTTCTTGTTTTTAGGCTAGGCTAAGCTAACCCATTGTAACTTGGCCTCACATTTTCAGGACAAACATGGGAGTGATGTTGCTCTTTTCATCTAACTCAAAGCAAACTATTGTTCTAAATAAAGTACAAACCACACTTCCTTTCCCTGTAAAAACGAAATGAATCCACACAGAGAAGGCATCTGTTTAAACAGTACAGAGTCCTTCTGCATTTTTATTATCAGCAAAACAAACCACACACCACATTACATTTTAAAAACAAGAACGCTTATTGTGGATGTACAGAAAAATTCAACTGCAGCTGAAAAACTGAATATTTTCGTCATAATTATAATAAGAATAAAAGGTATAAAAAGGAAAGTGTTTTATTTTGTGAAATTAAAAACCTTTGGGCCAACAAAATGTTCCCCTCTACATGCGACTTTAAAAATACATGCAAACGTAAAGCTTTCTAGTATGGAACACTTTCGAAATACTCTCCACATGAAATCCCATAAATTATAAAATATCAGCCTATTGCCCCTGAACTGTTCCTTAACAGGGAAAAGCCTATGGAGTACCTCGACATGAGTCCAAATGCATCGCAGTTGCTTATAATGGCTTCCTCTAACCTTTGCCTTCAATTCACTCATCCAGAAACAAGTGATCATTTTCAAACAAAACAACCGTTGCTATGTGAGTGCGCTGGACACCAATCCAGTCCAAATTGATAGAAAGAAAAGCAAAGAGGAAGCCACTAAAGACTGAACGCACCCCATCAATAAAGACACACACTTCTCCCAGACACATTTCTCTGGCGTCAAACGACAGTGAACATTTGTTTTACACAACCAAAACCTGGGAAGAACATCTAAAAACAGCACCATTTTAAAATGTCCTGGATTCTCTCCAACGTGACCGTCACGTTGTTTCAACACAAGAAGTTCTACAAAGTCAGACATGGTATCTAAGTCAATAAAAGTATTTTTTGCTTGATTATAAGTTCATAATATCTATTCTCTTCATCAGTGTTTTCTCTCTGTTGTTAGCATGCAAGACGGGTGCTTTGCAAGTGTTATGTTTAACCAAATATTGCCCTGCTTTGTCTTTGGCAGCTGAGGGTTTACAGTATAATACGGCAGATTCAGGTCTGCGCCACTCTGCTCGGAAACTCGATCGACTGCTCAGAAGTGAAATCGGGCCCTACCCCAAAACAGAGTCATGATTGTACCAGAGCGTACAGGTTAGTGAGTGTGTTGGTGTACATTGACAACAATAAATAACTAAATCCAGCACTTAAACCTTGGATTATACAATAAAAACCTATTTTCTGCAACCTGGAAAAACATCAACAACAAAAAAAGAATCTACGCCCTCTCGCAGATGTTTACAAACCCAACAAACAATCTCCAGGGAAACGCTGCATCACACTAACGCTGCCATGATGTATGAAATTTAAGATGTAATACTCCCAGGTTTGGCACACCTTCCCTTACAGGACCTGACGAGTGTCAAAGTTTCAAGTTGTTTTCAGGTTATGACTCAACCATAATTGCCTTTTTAGGTTGTCAGTAGTTAAGGTTCTGTGTAGAGAAAAAGAGTGATTGGATCCTGAATTTCCTTAAAGGCAAATCACTATTAGTTAGCAGAGTTAAGTGAACCAGAGTGTAATAAAAAACAATGTATTAGCATTGTGCTTAAACCTAAATGACCAACTGATATGAATTCTGATGAAGAAGAGCAACGGACAACACCGTTATAAGTGAAAGGCTACCATCATACAGGTTTTGTAGTCTCACACAAAGAACTGCAACACCCATCATGCCTTTCTGTTGGGAAATGTACACTAGAACAGTGGGTAAAAAGCTGATGATTTTCACAATATTTTAGCCTTGCTTTCTAAAACGTCCCCACTCTTTCCAGAGTTTACACTTCACAAAAGGACAGAACTGATGTATTAACGCCTTGTGCTGAAAATAAAACTACAGAGCTCCCTTATATCCGAAGCGCTGAAAGAGCAAGGGTAAGCAGGGTGACTTTAAAATAGGACGAAACGGAAAACTGTTGAAGACCACATTTCAAATCACATGAACAATAAATGGCAACATACAGTATAAGTTACAGTAAAACACCTTAGTAAAAAAATGACAAAATCTCGAAGCACTGTGTTTACATAATGCTACAGCTAATTGCACACCTACTGCAGTACAAACATTTTGTTACCACGTCCCCTTTTGTTGGTGCTTTTAGTCTGTATGGCTGTTGGGATTACAGCGTTAGCTTGTAACATGGCTCTGAAATGTGGAATTGGGTGGTGTTCATGTTAAAGCACAGTTGCAGTTGTGGCATGTTCCAAGGCTTGACATTTTATTGTGGCTGTATATTAAACATGTCGGCTCTGTTTTGCTTATGTACCTTTTCAACAGTTAAATATAATAATACACCTTGTCATTCTACGTGATGGTGAAATGAAGTGCTATATGCATGGAGTTTATGGTGCATGTTTGCAAATGGCAGAATAGTTACAAATGCCGTTATGTTTAAGTATTTCTGTGTGATGACAGTCCATGTTGAGTGGGTTAAGTAGGTGGAGCTGAGATGACGCAGTTTATGGTGGATTTATGGTGGATTTCACAGCCATTATAGGCCCTTCTTGGTTGGCGCACTGAGTTTTCTCATTCCCCTTATCCTGGCCAGCAGATCGCGGACAAAGTCCTGCAAGGGAGAGAAGAAAACAGTCATTCACACACAAAAGGAAATATACAATTTAAAAAATAAATTCCTAATAGTTAAATATGCATTAGGTGTATTATGATCAAACAGGACTATTACATGCTCACAGTATAGAAGGAGATAAGGATTTGAATCTTTACAATCTAGCCTCAGTTTCTATTATAGTTTGCAAGCTAAAGTTGGCAAACATGTCCTTCCTTTAAATAAGAGTACATCAATTATCAATTTTATTTTTAAATAGTTAATTTTATTTGAAGTAAATTCCTTGGCTTTCTTGTCAATAAACTGAAGCTAGAGCAGCTTGTTAGCGTAGAATAGCATAAAGAGTGGAAACACAGTGAGACTGCTGGTCTTTTAAATGTATAAGCAAATAAATAAATATATTTTCTTTCCACCTCCCTCCATCACTTCCTACTTTTGTCACATTTCTCTCCATTGCTTCTGTCTTTCATTGTTTATCCCCAGCTGATGCCTTCTTTTGGGGATTGTGTTCAAAATGGCACATGTGCTACTCCATTGTCAAGGGATTAAAATGTGTTTGTGTGTGTGTAAGTGTGACACTGGTTTGACACTTTGAGAGGCTTTCTATACTAGTGACCTTGGAGTGGTTGTTGCAGTTTGACCTAATGCCGCACACACACAAACACGCAAGTGAAAGATGGGGAGTCTAGGCTGAACAAGATCGCCGCATGTAGGGGTAATGTGATTGGTCTGCGCTACCTGTAATCACCAACATAGCTTAACCTTTTCTCACCCTAACCCTAACATGTAACACCTCTTCTCACACACAGACACACACACACACACACACACACACACACACAAACAAATTCATTATTAAATAATAAGCAATGTGGTGTGTTTGTACACAGTACTATTTTGCTAACAGTGTTTAAGCTGCTGACATTTTTTTAATGTTAAGCAATGTCTCTTCAATTTTAGTCTTTAACCCTTTGTTGTATTTATGTCAGGATGATAGTGGAAATTGTGTGACAGACACACTGAACATACTCACCCCTGTTGGTTTGTAGCAGTCTATTAACGATACCTGTGCAAAAGGAAGAAAAGGAAAACATTTGAACAAGAGTGACAGCTCTCTGACTTTTCATTCACCACCCTCTCTACCGGCTTTGTAAGTGGTTGGTGAGCATGTTGTTGGGCTATGGTACCTGTCAGTCAGAATCCAACAACCAGAATGTATTTGAATACACCAGCATTAAGAATCATACAGCGAGAAATACAACTAAGTACAAAAGGCAGCTATGTCGATTTCTTCACTGATCGAAGACTCAATAGACCAGCATGCAAATAAGTCACATGACAAGTTTCCCTTAAGAGCAGGATTTTGCTGCTGCATTCAAAGACAATTTGGTTGTAGGATTCTGACTGTCTAGTACTTCAGGTGTGTTCAAACAGGACAACAAGCTAAATGTAACTGACAGACTGACTGCGTGAAAGTGAGTTGCTATACATTACAATACATTTCATAGTATATTACAATGGGGTTAGCTAAAAATAGATATAGGTACAATAGACATCAAACGTAAAAGAGACATAAGACAAACAATCCCCATGTGTCTATACCTGTAGTTTGGTGGCCCTCTCGTCGTCACTGGTGACATCCAACAGCTCATCTATGTCTATCTCTACCTCTGGCATCTCTTCTTCCTAAAACACAGAAACAGTCTTGGTTAATGAGGAAGACAGTGCCATGAAACCAAAAAAAGAAAAGAGGCAAACAGGAAATATGAAACAAAGCCTTTACTAAAACCAACCCCAATCACACACTTTCTCTCATTATCAGTTATTTCATTTCATCTCTGTATTCAAATCAGTGTTTCCGCGTTGCTGCACTCTGAGCTCCAAGCAGCCTGAACATAGATTTGCCTACTAGGAGCAGGCATCATATGGAAATGTCATTGTAGTATATCACGCTGTCGGGCTGGGCCATTTAGTGGTTTGGTGGTTGGAGGCTGTTTTCAGCTCAACGCCACTTCAAAGGTCCTGTGTTTATCCGGATCTTTTTATTTCACCACAAGGCTTGTGCAAAAGGGGCACGAAGGGCGGATCAACCCTTTCCTCCCAGCTACCACATGACGTATATTCCAAACTCTCCCTCCTAGGTATTAGGGCTAAAGAAAAACCATGTGCAAGTGCAGTTTTCTTTGTGTGTTTTGGCCTTTACCAACAGCTGAACTGCTCAGTAACAACATACTGCATGATTGAAGCAAATGCTAACCCATCCCAACATCATTCGGGTAAACCTCAATATTAGACGATTCCGTTCCTCACCAATTATGTCGAATGCCAACATTCATTGTCAATACAGGAAATGGTATGCCTTTCTTCTGAGGGACAAATGGGGCTCTCGTAGAACACCGTTTGTGAAACGTTGCAAAACCTCCTACAGTGTCACATAAAATATGGCCTTTTTTGCCTAATCTTAACCATACCTAAGCCATTTGCCATAACCATTTTGGTTTTGAAAAGCAAGAATCGCAGGCCGCAGGATAGCTCAGTGGTTACAGCTGGCGGCCTACTGTATACGAGGTCACCGCCGCCTAGTAAGCCACTTCGAATCCTGTCCGGCCGAACATTTCAGGCAAGTCCTCCCCTCTGTCTCCCCCTTTCAACTCTAAAATTTCCAAAAAAAAGGCCCTCTGTCCCAAAAATACCTTGTCAAAAAAGCTAGAGTTATATAAATGTTAGCATTGGTCTTCAATAATTAATTTATTCTAGGGTTTTGTAGAACTGTCCAGTAAGGACGTTCTTGTCTTCCTGTCTCTTTAGCATCCCCTTCTACTGCATCGTAGTGCATCCTCTTGAACTAACTTCTATTCATCTCCTATTCATCTTTTTCACACATTGTGTAGTTTGGATAATCCCACTGAGCATCAAACATCCAACTCTTTGGCTATTTGTGGCATTCGTCGCTATCAGCTCACTGATTTGGCCAATTGGTTGATTCATAATGGTTCTCACCAACCTTTGACCAGAAATCAAACCAGCTGTGTCTGGAAAATAACTGCACAACAGCTGACTGATCAATGAGCAGCAAAAAAACAATGGCTGATGATTAGCTGATCATGTATATAATGTTGTTGTTAGTGTTTGGGTGTTGCTCATGCCAAAAACTGGTTAAAAGTTCTCTAAAACGACTACAGGAAAAAATACCTTACATGAGAAAAATTCTCTTTTAGATTGAACGCTCTTGTTGGGCAGAAAACTAGACTTTAATACCTTTTTCTATCACATCCCCTTTCCCTTTGTCCACGATGCTACAACACTGAAACTGTTTTTAAAGTGTGCTGTGTATGTGTGAGCGTTTAAGTTTCTCTCAGAGGACTCCTTCATGCTTTCGCCTGGAGCGTGCACTGATATTCAGACACAGGGACGGGGAGGATGGAGAGAAGATTTGATTTTAGCTCTCAGCATTAAATCTCAGTCACTGTGATTTCACTTTTTGCGTGGGTGGATGTGCACAGAATACAATTAGCTCACAATTATACCTTTGAAATACGATACCAAATGTAGCACACGTAGCATGTAGGCTCTATGTTTGAAGGCATGACTACAGATGAATCGCAACTGGAGCTTTCATATAAATCATTAACGTTGATGATGACCATATACAACAGATATGTATAAGGCCCATGTAAGGAATAAACACACATACCTAACTTTAAAAATCCTACTTGACATCAGTGACACCTCATTTGCATTCATTTGCATTTGTTCATACCCACACTCGCTCATAAGGCTACCCCACCATCATCCTCATTCCTGAGCTGTTAAGAGGCATTTACACGGCGTGCATTTTAAGCATCTCCCTAAAGCCAACTGTACCCTCCAACCTCTTCTTCTCAAATCTCTCTCCGCGTCTTAGCGAGAGGGTCTCGCTCTGAAGTCCCCCCTCGTTAAGAAAACAGAAAAGAAAGGCGGATAAATGTGGCAAAACGTATGACAGCCGTTCATTTATTAGTATAGAAATGTGTCCACTATGGAATCAGGAGGACTGAGGTTATATGTAAAATTTGCATGTCAGGCGTTTTTTCAAAATGCAGGAGAGATAACTGGTTGGATGCTGTTGCTATGTGAAATTCTCATTTTCTACTTTTTGTGGTACACTGTACTGTCCTGCAAAACTAAAATGCAGTGAGTACTGTATGATATTCTGTAATGCCATATCAAATGATACGCCACAAATCATTGTAGCTAGAACAACAACATAGAGTTCAAAACAAAGCTGCAGTGACTGCACTTTGGCAAGGCTAGCTGGTGGTATTACCGGATTTCTATATTTAAAGAATGCATTTTGATGCTCCAAACTTTAAGTGATGGAGTCTGTTAAACCAAATAATAAGAAGGTAATACAAAAATATATATTTAAGTCCTTTTCAATGATAGCTGAGTAGCTGTGTTTGTCACCTCACATAGGCATCGTAAACTTCAATTAAAGATTAATTAATTAGAATTAGCTCAGAGACAATAATTCTGAAGAAACAGAAACCCACTTTGCTGGTAGATGCTGCATTTAAGATGTCCGTTTTAGATTTCATAAAGGGCAGTATCTACCTTTTTTATAGGTTTTCATGTCCATATATATCAGAGTCTTCGAAACTGCTTCCTCTGCAGTAGGTTATGTTTGTTATTCAGTATATGTCTAGAAAATCCTCCAACATTGGGGTGAAGTAGAAATACTCAAAGATGGCCAAGCTAAAATAATCTCTATTTAGAAAGCACACGGACAGAAATTGACGGACAAGGCTGAGCAGGTGTCATGCCCTTAGGACAGATGAAACCCATTATATGTCCAAACTAGAATTTCAAGAACGAATGGTAACAGATGACTGCACCTTCTTCAAAGGTCAGCTTGTCTACAACTGACAGCAGCTATCTGTCAGTTCTGAAATGTGAGCAGGGCACAGAGATCATGGACTGGGTCAACAATACAAAAAAATAGATACAAGTTGCATAAAAAACGGACAGAGTGGCGTCCTGCTAGCATACTGTGGTCTGATGAGTTCCACAGGCTACTGAGAAAATACCTAATAATAGAGATGAATAAGTGATTTAGAATGAGTAACAGTCAAGTGAAAGCTTGTCAAGAGAGTGCATTTAACTCTATTGTAGCATGGTTATCCCTCAGACTGACGTGTGTGTGTGTGTCTGTGTGTGCGTGTGCCCATTCCTCCTGTCAGTAGGCAGAATATCACTGTGATTGGTGATGACTAGGGCAAGTATGGGCTGTGTGTGAGGCATGACTGCAGGCAATCGCCAACGACGTGCAAATCCTCCCCCCACACACTCAACTTTTTGCCACCATCAATCAGAGAAACGCTCACCACAGGGCTTTGTCTCTCTGTGGAGATTGTGAGAAAGTACCTAAGTGCGTTAAATACACTGCATGCAATGACAAGAATTTCAACACTTGTGCACGTTTGCACACTTAACATGTAGATAAACGCTAAACTTGCCGCCGTGCTGGTGATTGAGAAGCTGAAATAGTTGAGGTCACACCCAATGCCCTCTGGGAAAATTATTGTTCATCTTGCCAGAAGTTGAAGGGTGACAAAATGACAGCGGACAATGCCAGGAGACATAAAGGGAGAGGCAATACACACACTCTTAAAAACAACATCAGATTGTGTTAGACGGTAGATAGAAAGATCCCTGCAGCTCATACAGAATCTCATCCTACAAATATATATTTTATGGGAGATAGAGCCAGGTATTCCTCCACTAAATAAAATGCTGTTGTTTCCAAGATATGATCTCAAGCAGCATAAACCACAAAATGATACTCTCGACAGAAATGAGGTCGTAGGAGATGGCCACTGTCATTTGCAAACTATTCTTGTACTTTTGAGTTTGCTGGACATTAACGACAACAAATTAAATACAATTAAGGAAGATAATGAAAAGCAACTAAGTACTGCAAGAAATAGGGTATTCACAGGTAGAACGTTTTTTTAAATGTGGAGAAGCTGTAACAAAGAAAACAAATGCATGATTCTTTTTGTTTAGTTAGCTAAATTACAACATAACGCATTGTTACCTCTCTGCATGTGCATATTTTCAGCAATATATTAGTGAAAAGGTGATATGTTGTGTATTAAATACCATAAAAGGGCACTGGCAACGTTGTGTGTATTGTTTACAATTTAATAGTGTAAAATCAGGATGGAATAGGATTTTTGGTCTGTTAAAGGAGACGAATAGAACCACCAGTTTTTTCCAATCGGGGGCAAATGTGTTTGTTTTCATAAGCAGAAGAAAGACAGAGATGAAAAGACTTGGTGTGTATCCTATGCATAGAAGACTGTGCGCAAAAGATAACAAGGAGCGGAGTGTTTGTTGTAAAGAAGGATACTTTGAGTCGACTTTGTGAGAGAGCCAGCAGCGAGACAGGCCAGCCAGTGTGTTTGTTTTTCTGTTAGTGCAGAGAAAGTGTGTGCATGTGTGTCACACTTGTTTTCACCGACAGCTAAGCAGCCAGCAGGGCTTTCAGTCTGGTTTGTCTGTGGTGAGGTGAATCAAAACTAATGTTAGCGGGCCGGCCCCGTGACTCACCACAAACTCCATTCAGACTCTATTCAAACACTCTCTCCTCGAACAAAGAGTCAAACTCCTTGTGACAGGGCATCACTTCACTCAGAAAAGATTCATCATTATTCCCATTCATAGTCTAATTACGTGAACGAGAACTACCAGTTGTATTGAACAGCGAAGTGTTAATTGCTAAGGCCACTTATATACAGCAGAAAGGTAATTGTGTAAGGTGGATTCAATATTTTATTTTAGGTTTTATTTACAATGCCTTTATCCACAGCTAATAATGACATAATGGCACGGTAGCTAGCTGCTAACTTGTGATTGAAATACAGCACAATCCAAATGAGTTTCACCTCAGAAATAAAGACAGTTCAGAAGCTATGCTAGCTTATAGCTGTACTGCAAGAAAAGAAGCACCCGCCGCCACAAATGTGAGGGAGAAACTAAGAAAAGCTAACCAACATGCTTTGTTTCTTTACTCTTGGACTTCTTTACATTTGTTGGAAGAGCTACATTGTCTAACTATAGCCTTATCAATATTCAAATGTAAAAACTATTACAAGAAAGCCAACCTAGCTAAAAAGAATATAACGCTTAACTAAATATTTTAGACCATTTCGGGTTAGAGTAAGGTATGTTTTTGACTTGTAATATTTCAGTATGATACATGAACCCTACAATTCTGGATTTATTGATGATATGAGATGTAAATACTGTAAAGAAAAAGAGCTGCAGTGACACAGCAGTAAGTTGTTTTCAGGACAATCATGTCTGCTGTCAGGTAGAGGCTAAAAATGGAAGCTTAGCAGTCAAAATCGTTGTCTATCAAATAAAATGTTCTCTACGGGCATATTCAGAGAGAGAGAGAGAGAGAGTGTGTGTGTGTGTGTGTGTGTGTGTGTGTGTGTGTGTGTGTGTGTGTGTGTGTGTGTGTGTGTGTGTGTGTGTGTGTGTGTCACAGACAGAGTGGTTATGTTGCAGCGGTGTAAAGAGCACAGGAACGTTCAGTCTCTGCCTGTAATGGCTAAATAAGTGTCTGGGTAATAAACATAAAATGTGGCCCTGATGTTGCCGGATAATAGAAGATAAAAAATTTAGCACATTCACACAGTCTGAAAGGTTTCAAAGAAAAGTAGTATAATAACACCCACTCATCGGAACAGACAGCGCTGTATGTGAGGGGATAAGATTGAAGACTAGAGGGGCGGAAAACGAAAGATCTGAGGGAAATAGGGTGGGACGGGAGGGATTTAAGGTGAATTTTAATAGTAAGGAGATGCTAAAATATGTAAATGACATTGTAAACAAGGAAAACTTGAAAAGCCAGAGAAAACAAAAACAAACAAGCATGTATGTAAAATTAGGGATCATGCAGAGACGAGAGAACGGCTGCAAAAGGGAAGCTAAAAAGAAATGAAGAAAGCTACGTTTGGGACCAGTAATTGGAATCCAAAAGAGAAGAAAATAAGATGCAGGGAGATGGGGAGCGCACAGATAAGTGGGTCACGGTGGTGATGAGGCAGAGGAGGGTTGTGCAACACAGTAAAACTTCACAGCTCAGCTTTCTTCCGCTACACCGCCATGCTGTGTCACATCAGAGGGATGAATTCATCCTAAGAGACCGAGTGAGCTGTGGGAAAGAAAGAGAAACTACTACACGCCAGAGAATGGAGGGTGAGGATGGGACAAGTTAAAAAAAAAGAAAAGCTGAGAGGCCTAAAGGATCAAGGTTAACACAAGGACAAAGGTTTCCATGAGAAAAATGTACTTTACAAAAGAGGATGCAATAGTAGAAAGAAGCGTTTCTACAGCCATTCCCCTCCCTTTCCTCCCTCCTTCGTCTCTAAACACCTCTCTCTCCCAACCCCACCCCCCCAAGCGATGCAATTTGCTGAAACCATACAGCAGGGATGATGTGACTTCACTGGATAAAGTTAGCTGCTGCAGCAAAAAGCTCTTTCCCACGCTGAATCAGCTGTACTCCAGAGGACATTGAATATCAGAGAGGGCAACCGGTAGAAAAAGAGGGTTGGGGGGAGGGAGGGATTCATCCTCAAAGGAGGATTCCAGTGCAAACTACTATGATCCTGCATGCTGAATATTGGAAGCTAATTCTGTGAACTCCTTCATCGATTATTCAACGCTCATTGTGGAGGGAAGTTCTCAACAATAGGGTTGCCCGGATATTAGCTAATGCTAGATATTCATTGTTGTAGATACCTATCTATCCAACTATCGTAGATTTCTAATGCAACTTCTTTTTTTTACAGTAACAGTAGATAAGAGTTGGACTATTATCACAAATCCTTAATTAGTTACACGATGGGGAAATGTATGTTGTTACACCAAAGGGACAGTGCAGATAAAAAAAGGCAAATAAATCAAAAGTATATCATGTGTTATTCAGTACACTCACCATATTGTGCTTTAATTACATTTGTATATCAATTACTCACCCTGTGATATGTTTTTCTAGCAATTAGTCAGCACATGACGGCATCAATGAGACTTGGATTGTACTGCATGAGTTGTGTTAGAGTTGTTGGATTTAGTCTTGCTTTTGGAAAACATAGCCCCAATTTACTTCAAATCATTTTCTTTGTTTATTGTGCTTTTCATACACCATTGAGACTTGCGAGAAAAACAGTTTTCTTCACAATTTCAGTACATCATTGATACATAAATGATCATTTTGGCGGGTCCTTTGTCTAGTAGTCGCTGACACACACATGCTACTGAAAAAGGTCAACATCCCTGAAATAATCTCATCCTGGTTTGGTCTGAAGCCCTGATTTAAAGCTTAGAACGAGTTCTGTTGTGGATTCAACCATGAAACTGCCAGCATCTCTCTTGTGACTATTTCACAGTTGTGTGATCCGGGGGCGCATGATTCATATTATCCTGAGGCTGATGTATTGACAGCTGGGGCCCATTTGGACCCTCGCTCTCGATGGAAAAACGGGGCTTCCAGCCAAACTGGACATTAAACGTCAATAAGATTACCAAGGTCATGTGTTTCCAGTGAAATGAATGGATTTAGTCAAATTCAGAAGCTATCAGAAATCCCTTTGTTCTGAGGCCATAGACTGCTAGCAATGAAGACAAAACAATAAACAAACTTTAAGTCTCCAAGAATGTAATTTCTAACACATTTAACAGATAAGAGTGCCCCCTTATAATATCCATTGCTGTCTTTGAGCTTAGGCAAACATACGAGTGAAATACACGCCCACAGGAACACACCCCGCTGGCTTTGAAAGTCAAAACAAAGTCTCCCTCTGACATACACGCGTGAATGACGACAGTGTTTTTGCATCTTTTCCCAGTGCCAACCATGGAGAGTGACTCAGTGTTTGCACCCAGCCAGTTTATAAACTGTGTCGGCCCGCAAGCTGACAATGAAACCAGTGATTAACTGGATCATCTGGGATGGGAGGGGATGTCATATCAACACAGGAAACACAGTGTGCGAGTGTGAAAATTCATCTCTCACCTATTTATTCTTCTTCTATTTTTGCACAATTTGCATCTGGCATATCTCTCAAGTGATCGCGAATTGCACTTACCATTTTAAGATTTGTTTTCCCTACCACTATATCTTGGGCTATATTTGACCTAGATATAGACCCATAATTCAAGTTAATAACCTGCAGACACTTCAAGACATCAAGATAAATTAAATGAAAACTTGCATGTTATGACCGTAATCATCGTTTTATCACATTTCGGGGTGACGTTTTAATCAGTGGTGGCTCATTTTTGGCGAGCTTGTAGCAATTAAACCTTTTCATACACTTTGAAGGCGTATGTGATTAACAGTGTCAATGACAGACACAAAACGACTAATCTACATGTATGTGAAAGCCACAGGGACGACAAGAACAAAACGCTCAAGGGAAGAGGAGGCGGAGGAGGATACAAAAAAAACAAAAACAGGTGGGTGGCTGTCCCCGTGGATCAGAGGTTGAGGAAAGGAGAAGTGTCGAGATGACAGCAGCAGGAGGCATGTAGAGAGGCGAACACATACACATTGCAACCTCGCCCTCCGTTTAGTTTTTCAGACAGATATTTGACGCCTTTCTGACGTTTATAACTGTTTCAAAAGCTGGTGGTTATCTGCTCTCTAAAAGGCCTTCTTGTCAGCACCTCTGATTTGTTTCGCAGCAGATGCATGAGTCTGCAGGTGCCACGTGAAATGTGTCAACACGCGATTGGACAAAGACGCTAAGCGAGTGTCTATTTTTGCCCGTGCAGGGAGATAAATGTCCGCCATCCCAAGCGCAGATAACGAACAACAATGACCTTCCCCGACAGATCCATAAACAGTCAGGGTCACCCATTGACTGCATCTTCCAATAAGTAGATCTGTCTTGCTGGATGTAGTAATTTAAATCAATAATGGTAATTCTAGATCCAAGTTTATAACAAGATGATGTATTTTTCTCAGATTAATTCTCACTGCTCTTCCCCCCGCTCTATTCATTTGTTTATACAATTTTGACCTTCAGCTGACAATGTTGCAGGAAGCCTCTAGTTTAAAAAATAATGAGGTAATCAAGCTTAGCTCACTTCCTGTCGTCAGTCAAAAGGAGATGTATTCAATTGATTACAGACTTGAATCACATCCATCATCCGTCAGAGTGGATGGATGCACTTTTTAATGGACTAATAAAGAGGTAAATGATGAACCCTTGCATACCACCAGCATAACAATAGCCTAGATCATGAAATAGTATACTGGTTACACCTGTATGTCTGCAGTATGTCGTACATATAGTATATCCGGTAACCGTAATGGTAACACAATTCCTATGTGCGTCAATATGTGTGTGTTTATCCCCGGCGTGCTATTCCTAAATCCTATTGAACGTTGCTAATGACTTGGCTTGAGTTGCACTGTTTACTCGCCCTCTGCTGCCCAATGAGGTTCACATGATACACGGCCAGAAAAACATGAAAGGCGAGCAAATGGGAATGTTATTGACAAGGTCACAGGAAGGGGAGGGGAGGGGATAATGATTCAGACAGGAGGAGATTAAGATGGGTTTATTTTCTTCCTAGAAGTCACTGTTGAGGTCAACAACAAAACCCACATTCCTTTGTCCACAGCACACACACACACACACACACACACACACACACACACACACACACCGCCTTGAGACAGAGTTCCTACACACAAGGGTGGAAATGAAATGACCTCCTGTATTGTGGTGATGATCCAGAGAGAAAGAGTACAGACATAAGACTAAGTATTATCCTCGAGAAGATGCTCCATCTCTTAATGACTTCCTCTTGCTCTATTTGGCCCTAATATGCACACTGACCTATGTGTGTGTGTGAGGACTCATCCATTCATGGAGAAATACCCCTGACCGCTCACCACCCCATATCTGCCAAAGAGCAGCAGAATATCATCAACCGAAAAAATAAAAATAAAAACTTCTGTTACACACATCCATATACAGACACAAACACACCCCCACACAAGGCCCGAGGGGCAGAGCTCTGTATGTGGGCAGTGTCCGTGCTCGTACACATGAATAAGCTTAATTGAGTGGGGCTCTATTGATGCAGAGCCATGAAAAAGTAGGGCATTACAGCAGTCCCTCTCCCCTCATTCTGCAGCACCCCAACAACTAACACATCAAACTGCACAGTCAGATTTACCACCCTGTCAATTTCTGTTGCTACGT
Organism: Gobionotothen gibberifrons; assembly: GCA_943591055.1. Classification (NCBI taxonomy): domain Eukaryota; kingdom Metazoa; phylum Chordata; class Actinopteri; order Perciformes; family Nototheniidae; genus Gobionotothen; species Gobionotothen gibberifrons. The sequence continues at coordinate 2,902,511 of CALSBZ010046719.1, forward strand.
TACTCTCTCACACACACAGAGTCTGTTCCTCAAGAATTGAGTAACGTTTTTTTCTCAACAACCTCCATCGATCTCGTTCAGGTGCTCTCAGACGGACATCACCGTGGTGACACAATCTGCCTTTTAATCAACTAGACCTCAGCATTAGTATGCCCTCCAGTACAGTCTGTCTGGTCTCTCAGGGTGGGCTCCTGAATGAGTGAGAGGCTAGGGATTTTTTTACATGTGTAGTTTAACCATTGGACGTACAAAGAATAAAAATGATTATGTTTTTGTCGACACATCCCTCAAATCACGGATTTTTTTTCTAGATTGTAATTTCAAGGTGAAATCAAGATTAAAGTTGAATACATTGGTTTAAAATAAGTAAACTAAAACTATAATGCCAAGCATGGTCCAGCTTCTTAAAAATGAGGCTTTGCTACTTTTATTCATCCTATGTGATAATAAACCAAAGATCTGGGGATGTTTACAGTTGGTTCCCTAGGCTCAATGACACTTGTATAGTCAAGTTTAACTTTTTTGTAAATTTTGATTAGAGAAAACTAAATTAATGTATAGTCAATGAACTCCATAAGGAATTTGCCCTAATCAAGATAGACTGATCCAGTGCCATTGTATGTGATTTGATTACAGTAGCAAAATTGCAATTTAATTATGCAAACGTGTTGCTGATTATCTCTCTATATTATAATTTGTGGACAGACCTGCCTGTACAGGAGTTGGAGGGAGAAAACGCTGCAGCACCTTCTTTATAGTTTAATGTAACGTGAGCAATGGCTTTGTCAGACAACAGAGCAGAATAGGAAAAGGAAAAAATAAGATGCTGCTGGTCTCCAATGTATTAAGTGCTGCATTGGGAGCAATGAGGCTCCTTGGCTTTTCTCTCTCATTCGCTCTAAGTCACCCCCTCCTCTCTGTTCTCCCCCCTTTCTCCTCTCTGTCCTTTGAACAGCCAAATGAACAGAGGCAACATATCCCAGGAGAGCCGAGGGGATCCATCTCTGACAGAACTCACCTTCTGTTAGCCCATCGCACAGGGAGAGGAGGAAGGAGGCCGAGGCCCAGGGCGAATTTAAACCAAGGTTAGAAAAACACATTGTAATAAAAGACAATGAGCTACAGAAAAAGGGAAAAACACAGTTGGGATAAACAATTGATGATTTGTTGAGTAAATGTCTTGTTTGCTTCAAGGTTTAATTAACATTGTTGGTAATGTGCTAATCAGCTTTCTTGCACAGATGTTGATGAGATTGATCATGACTGTGTGCCAAATATGAAGCTATTTTATTGGAAAGGGCTATCTTAGCTTAGCATAAAGACTGTTAACATGGGGAAAAGCTAGCCTGGCTCTAGTTCAGCACTTTAGTCTGTGTATTAAGTACACAAACAATATACACTCTGTTAATTAGTTAACTTAAAAGTGCTAGTAGTCAGATTTTGTTACCTTAAGAAAGAGCAATGCTAGAATGTAGCTCTTTGACGTTTTTTTATGCTAAACTAAGCTAGGGCTGCTCGATTTATTTGGGTCAATAATTGATATCACGATTATTAAAAACGATTATCCATTTAGTTTGAAAACATCCATTTATTGAAAAAAAAAATGTGAACAGTATGTTTTTAACAGTTGATTACCCAGAACGTTAAGTATAATTCAACTGAAAAACCAAAAAAAAAAAAGAAAAATGCTTTTTTTCTTTAAAAAAAAAAAAAGGATCGTTTTAATCGTTTTATTTCGATTATTATTATAATCGTTGCAAGCCAAAATCGTAATTGCGATTAAAATACGATTAATTGAGCAGCCCTAAGCTAAGCTAACTCTCCACAAGAAATAACAGCATGAAAACTATTTAGATTTTGTGTGAAAATACCATGGATCTTTCTTTATGTGGGTTTATCAACCGACAGTCCAAGTAGATTTTGTACAAGATGAATTGGCAACACATATTCTCACCTTGCTGTTATTGAAACCTGAATCCAATTTAATCTGAGTTAACCCTTCCTGCAATCTATTACCTTCAGCATCAGCACCCCCCTCTACACACACACTCCTTGATGCCCTCGAGTATCAAGTTCTTATGAAACCGATACAGAGTCTGACCTTTAAGCTAGAACAGCGTCGCCAAATCAGCAGTAGGCCTATCTCCCTCTCTCTGTCCAGCACACTCAACACAACAAATGTGTCCATCTTAGGTCTGAACATAGAGGTGTTAACAGGTATGGAGGGAGTGTGACTTCCTGTTTACAGTCATGTGATCAAACATAATCTGTAGAGCAGTAAAGTTCACCTGCTCAAACACTGCCGTCATGTTTCTATTCCTAGGCGAACAGATGAAACTAAGCCTTAACAATGCACCACGGTGACAACGTGTCAAAGTAATGATGTACTGGTTTCATTACCTTCTCTCCTCTGAAATGATGCCAGCCTTCATGTCTTTCTACCACCAGTCAACACTGCGCTTATTGCAGCATGATATCAGACTGGCTACAACGCCACAGAGCCAGGGGATTATTATGTGATATTATCCCATTTGCTGTGTGAAAGACATAATATGAGGAGGTGTCACGCTGCTGGGAATATCTAGTTTAATCTAGATTGAAGACAGGGAAAAAGGCACATCTGCAGACAAGAGAGTGGAGTCTTTTTCATCAGTAATGGTACAATGGTGGCATCCAGAAATCAAAAGAGACTGACTGCAGCGCTGAAAGAACATTGTGATTTGCTGTAGTGTTTTGACTATTTTCCTAGATATGCATTTGCATTAAACAAATCACAGTCTCTGAAGAGAAAGGCAAATGTTGATTTTACTCTTAAATGCGCGCTAGGCCGGTGCTCCCCAGCACTCTTCATCCAAACATCAAATAATTTAGTCGATCCGCACGGGAAGAGCTTCATAGGACTCGTAGATCAAGCGCACCTGCTGACAGCAGACTGACACCCAGCCAAGAGCTCATCCGGCTTTGAAATGTAAACCAGTCCACACACTTCAACTTAAGTGAGAACCACAGCAGGACTGTAAAGAGAGGAGGAAGCTTTGCAAACAAGATGACAGCCAAAAAAAAAAAATCCTGCTTATGGGTATGGATCGCTCAAAAAACGATTATCTTTCGGTGATATTTATGTAAATGGTAGCAGTTTGCCGTTGCAGGACAGTCATATGTGCCTACAGTATGGGGAGGAATTATGTGCATTGCATTAATAAGTCAGTAGACAAACTCATGACTGACAATGATGCTTGGATGTTGATATTCAGTCTCCTGCTGTGATTTGTGCAGGTGTTTCCCTTCTGCACATGCGCACCAATACAATCAATCTTGGTAATGATGTGTAGCCACAGGCACACACACATCCCTTATGCTCCATATTTTAATATAACTCATCCCCACAGTGTAGTCTGACAGGTTAATGTGTGAAGGCACGTGTATTCACGCTCACACCGCCTGTTCCATCTCTGATTGGCTGCGTTCCGAGGTGACAGACTGACTGTATGTGTGCATATGTGTGTGCGCGGACCCTCTGTTGCGAGGAAGGGGGTCAGAGCCAGAGGAGGTGATTGGCTGGTGAGGAGAGTCACAGCATCAGCACATCCTTAACCCACTGCCCTTCTTTCCCTCTCCTCCAGTCCGTACCCTTCCCCCCAACTTGACTCTGGCAGCATACTGTAGGGCACACACGCATGCACTTACACACCACCTATAGAATCTCTTTATTTTTGCACCCCCATCTCTCTTTTGCTCACTAACCACACACACAAATCCCTGCCCTCCCCCTTTAAATGTTAAAGAATGCCACTTGTGAATGCAGAATAATGGGGCTGTCAATATCGTCTGGCGACAGATCATCCCTCGAAAGGTGAAGAGGGTTTGAAAGGTCAGAAATGCGCCTCAGAAACGACTGAGGAATTAATTTCCACACATAAAGCTTCAGTTAAAAAATGGAACTAGAACACTATCATGTCCTCATAACATGCATTTTGCTCCCAAGGAGTACCACATTCAGGATTTTTAAAAAATACAATTATTTCAAAATGCATTTTCTAATCATACACCTTGAATATACATAATCCAAAAACCCAAGGGGCCAAAGATGCAACCATGCGGTTTCCCTCTCATTCCTGATCTAGTTAAACCAGCATTACTCTCTCTCTCTCTCTTCCTCAGCGACAGAGAGGATAAGAGAGGAGACAATGCAATGTGTCAAAGTCACAGTGTAAAGGGGCATCATTATTACACCAGACAGCTTTTGTGTCGCTTTGACGCCCCTTGCTATTCTCGCTTCTGCCTCAAAAAGCCAGCAGGTATCGGTGCTGAGGACAAAGAGACACCAATAAGCCCAAATACACAGTCTGTTTAATGGAGGATGTTGGGGTTCGCTATAAAAACGGGTGCATTTGTTGATGCAAAGACAGGTCACTCAATAGTAAAGTGAGTCCTAATTAGTTAACATATTTGGCTTAAGCCATCTAATTGATAAAGCATTTCTGCATTTTTTTTTTTCACCTGTCTCCCTAAAATATCCGTAGCCTATGTTTTTGAAGGTGTCGCCCACAAACCGGGTGTGATTTAATATTTAGGCTCCTCTCACCTCGCAGTCATACAACTCGCTGAGCTGCTCGATGATCCACTCTTCCAGGACGAGTCTTTTCCGCAGCTCTTTCCTGTCGTACTTGACCGTCACTTTGCCCTGTCTCCTCTGCACCGGGTCGTCTCCGGTGATGGGGCCGGTGCCCACGCAGCCAACTGCGGGTGCACCTTGGAAGAAGACGCGGCTGCCGGCGGTGGGCAGTGGGGCGCTAGTCTCGGTGCTGACGGCCGACATTGCGAGATGTTAGGGGGTTAGTGTTTTAGGAAAATGTTGCGAGTGAGTGGAGACTGAGAGATGCACAGCAGACAGGAGAGTGGTGAGGAGCTTTTAAACAGCTGCTATTTAAAGCGCAGCGCCGGAGACAGCCGAGGAGGCGGAGCGAACACTGCAAGAAATGAGCATCCGAGGGTGTGAATGGTGTGAACATTAAATCAAGGTTTCCATGAGAAAAAAAAGGAAGCCCTTGCAAATGCCTATTTTCCAAATACAAATGATGTCATTTTCAAGTTATAAAACATCTTAAGACGTGATCATCCCACTATTGCTAAATTGGTGCAAAGGGAAGTTCTGCTAGTTGTTGACAGCTGAAATGAATCTGAAAGATATCATTATTCAGGTTCTGTGCTTGTTTTAGAAAGTGAAATATTTTTAATAGAATCATATGTGATTAAATTATATGTTAAGGTGGGTATTTGTGGGCAATGGCACCTAGATTCTCTTCAATGTGCTTGTCTGTGTACCAGTGCGCACTGGAGAGCGAGCCCATGCTGGAAAGCTTCAGTAGTCTTTTATACATTCTAGCCAAGCTATTCTTTTGCTTTGTTTTATTATTCATTTGTTGAACCAACTCCATTACATTATGTATGTGTGTGTGTGATATATGTATTTGTAAAAAGGCTAATACATAGGCTTTACCTGATTCTTGATCACCAGCATGTTTTCAAATGAGTTAATTATGAACCCAGTGAGTTCATCCTGGCAGAAATATTTGCGCCACCTGTTGGTCATTGTGAGCATTCTTTTGACCACATACTGTAAGTAATTAATGAAAATCATCAACATATTATGCTTGATCTTAGGGATTAAGATATACATATGAACTGAATGCTGGTTATTTCACTGTATATATTGCAAAAATATCGTGCTTGGGATAAGATTAAATGTGTTATTGCATTACAGGTGCCCTTAGTATGATGTACAAATAATCTAAGTTTAAAGTCTATGCACACTTGCCTCTTATGTTTATGTCACTCCAGTCAGAAGTAGAGCTGGTACATCTCTAGGAATGAGTAACTAAAAATGATAATTTAGATAAATATAAATAACACACTTTTCTTCCCTGCCAATTGCAGCTTCGATTTTAAAACAGCCCTTTGAGAAAGCTTCAAATGAAACAGTCAGGTAGTTGTTACCTATAAAAGAAAAAGTCATTTGGGGCTCAACAGGAAGAGGTAGAATATTGACTTTGTAGCACGTGTAAATTATTGAACACATACCTAGGGCTCTCATATGTTGGTTATGGTGCCATTTCTTGACATTAAACAGAAACAGCGGGTAACAGTGGGGCAGAGCTGCAACCTAAGAGCCACATTCCTCACAAAGATAGCCCTGACTCAGCACTTTTTCATAACACTCAATCTGCACTCAGCCGAGTAACCGGGTTTTCTTCTGTCCTCTGAAGCACTCATGGCTCTGCTGTCAGTCCTCACGCCTGTCCTGGCCGTGGTCCTGTGCCTGGTGATAGGCTTCATGCTGGTGAGGTCACGGGAGACAGAGACCACCTCGACCCCCCCTGGGAAAACTGAAGGGGCAAAAAAAGCAGACTTTAGACCGTGGGTGGACCAGGACTTGCAGGACGATACAGAAATCACAGCAAAAGAGGAAGGTAAGAGCTAATCAGAAACTTCTTTCCCACTTTCTAAAACTTTTTTAAGGGAAACAACGTATATGTAGCCTAGGCAAGAACCCCCATCTCAACACAAGACATATTTCACATTATGTAAAAACCCCTTATCAATAAGTGAATGTCTTTGATTTTGGACATAATCATTCACAGTTGGGTTAATCAGTAATAGTAAAGGGCCTGCAGCCTAGGGACATAATAATGTAAGGAAAGGTAATCTTTATTGTCCCCAGAGGGCAACAAGCTACCACAAAGGTTGAACAAGTACAAGGTAGTTACTACTAGCTCCTCCTGTACCAGCTGCACATGTACATGATGAACACATAATGCATCAATATGTTATCCAATGTTTTCTGATGTGGGCCATTCTAAATGCTTTTACATTTTTGTTCATTTAATTATTTTTGATAACGTATTTCTTTAGTAAACGTTATGCTTAAATGCTGTTTAATCAATCCTAATGAAAGTGTCCTCTGGAGTAGGCAAAATGAACTGAAAGTGACTCTTGTAGTCAAGCATGTAATTGTGAGGTACTTAAAGGTATCAGTGCACTTGACCCAGCTAAAACAGAGAGAAACGTGTTACCTGATATACGGGCAACGTGCTAGTCTGTTACATACAGTTTCATCAACATAGTATTTGTGCGTGATAACATAATGTCATCTGAGTTTTAAATCTAATCATTTTGTTTTGCATCATTGAATATAACTTTACATTATGATCCAAGAACAAGCTGTATTGCTATAACAATTTAGCATTTTGTATATAGGCTAGTGCTCACTGGTCCTGCTTTTGTCTGTCATCCTGTTAGAGGATGGTGATTGGGCGGACAGCCACGAGGAGGAAGACCTTCTACATGTACCCTACTCACCACCACGTTACCCCGAGGAGACGATGCTGCAGAGATCCAAGGATCTGTACACTCTGATGAACCAGCGGAGGTCTGTCCGATGCATCAGCCCTGAGCCAGTCCCACGAGAAGTCATCGATAATGTCATCCGTACTGCAGGCATGTGAAGACAAATGGACCACTTTTCATATGCTCTAAAATCAAAATACAAAAAACTTAAACATTGATCTAGTGGAGGATGTGGCTCTTTCATGTTTTGGTCTTGTAATTGTTTCCTATCTACTTGCCTCCTCCCTCTGGACAGGTACGGCCCCTAGTGGAGCGCACACAGAGCCCTGGACGTTTGTCGTGGTGTCAGACCCCGACACAAAGCACCAGATCAGACAGATAGTAGAAGAAGAGGAGGAGGTCAACTACCGTCAGAGGATGGGGGACAAGTGGGTCAATGATTTGGCCAAATTAAAGTGAGCACCCACACCACCCTCCCTCATTAATATTTGCTTATTTGTTCTTGAAAAAGTAAATGTAACACATCGTACAGTGATTCATCCCTATCCCCTTATCCCAAATGTCAGCCTGACTTACACTATGTCTATCTTTCATTATGGACCAATGTACTGTTAAGTATTCCTACAACTTCCAATCTCTCACATGTCTAACACATTTGTCAAAACGCCCTTCCTCTTGCAGGACAAACTGGATTAAGGATTACCTGGATGTTGCTCCATATCTAGTCCTTGTATTCAAACAGACCTATGGGATTCTACCAAATGACAAGAAAAGGACACATTACTACAATGAAATCAGTGTCTCCATTTCCTGTGGAATCCTGTTAGCTGCCTTACAGGTAAAGCATAACACCGCTCATTGAAATATCAGCCGATAACTATTTTATTGCTCATGAATGCCATTTAAACAAGGGTATGCATGCGCTTTAGGGTAAACTGCTACTTGACCTGTATGGTAAAGTGGCTGAATGTCTGCTCTCTCTCTGCCCATTTGCTAATCAGAACGTGGGTCTCGTCACCGTCACAACGACGCCTCTAAACTGCGGCCCCCAGCTCAGGATCCTCCTCAAACGGCCGGCCAATGAGAAGCTGTTGATGTTACTTCCTGTAGGTTATCCTGCGTCTGACGCCACAGTGCCTGACTTGAAACGCAAGCCTCTGGATGATATTATGGTGCACATATAACAGAATCAGTCTGTAAGATTGTAATACCCATTTGTTTATCATCATCTTTGACCCATCTGAAAAATCATCAAAAACATATACCTAATGTAATTAGAAATGTTTTAATTGATCAGTCTAAAACTAAAGCTTAACAATACACATACAGTATATATGGAAGGAACAGAAAAAAGTGTCTATGCAACCATGCGTTGTGTGCAAGTCATCAGATACACAAAGCAACATCGGATGACAATCTTTTCATACACTTTAATATAAACCCTTGATTGACAAGTGTAGTTTAATATGCTATTACTTTTATTTTTAATAAAGATAACCCTACTGTGTATATCCTGTGTGTATGTTTATGTGCAGCCAATCCTGTTGAGTTAAAATACAAATAATAAACATTCCACAAAGCTAGTTTTCCTTTCTTTTGTTTTATCATGACATATTTTTATTTTTATTTATTTCATTTTTTATTTTATGCCCATCACTCTCCTCCTCTGCTGCTGAAACCCTGATTCATGCATTCATCACTTCACGACTCGACTACTGCAATAGCTTCCTCTACGGCATACCATCCAACCTCCTCAATAAACTCCAACGTATCCAGAACTCTGCTGCCCGCCTCCTCACCCACACCCGCTCCCGAGACCACATCACTCCTGTCCTCCAGAACCTCCACTGGCTCCCCGTCCGTCAAAGAATCCACTTCAAAGTCCTCCTCATTACTCACAAAGCCCTCAACAATCAGGCCCCCCCCCCTACCTCACAGACCTGCTGCACCACCACACCCCTTCCCGCTGCCTCCGCTCATCAGAAGCCAACCTCCTATCCATCCCCACCCGCACCAATCACCGGACCTGGGGGGACAGAGCCTTCTCCGTCGCTGCCCCCTCCCTCTGGAACTCACTCCCACAACCCATCAGAGACTGCACTGACCTCACCACCTTCAAAAAACTCACAAAAACTCACCTCTTCAATCTGGCTTTTAATGTGTGATAGTTTTTGTATTATTTGACTTTAACTTTAACTATATATGTATGTGTTGTTCCTTTCTTTTCTTTTCTCCTTACTATATCTGTAAAGCGTCTTTGAGCACCTGTAAAAGCGCTAACAAAATAAATCTATTATTATTATTATTTATTATATTTTACAATATTTGTTTACTCTTAATCTAAATCATATAAACACACTATTATGGTTTACAGAAAAAGATAAATCAATCCTGTACATTATTATATGGGATAACATTTGACTGTGATTTAATGGCCACTGGTACAAATGTTAAATCAGTCAAACAAAGGAACCTCACTCTTACCAACAAACGATATCCAGCTGCTTTCCAGCGCTGCTGCCAAAATAATACACAATCTGTGTTCAGTTGTTTGCTCTGGGATTGCTTGCGTAAACTGTTTTTTTGCCACTACAATTAATCTGACTATACTGTTGACAAATGCAATGTCCATAAGAAATACATGAATAGTTTGAGATTGTTTATCTTATTATTTTAATTTTTTTATAGTCACATACATCTTTAATAATGTATACATTTGCAGACGGTTGTATGAACACATCTGGGGGACCTCTCAAACTGAGTTTTTACCTCTTTACATGAAAAAGAAAATGGAGCATGTGCAAGAGTTGCAGAGCCTGGCCATGTAATCGTTTATGAAGTAACCGGGTACATTTAGTTTTTTTAAACATCAAACTCATCGAAAATAAGTACTCAGATCTTTTACTTTATTAAGAACCAGGGTGTAGGAACACTCTGTTACAAGTAAAAGTCCTGAAATCAAAATGTTTCTCAAGTAAAAGTAAGTACTCATTATGCAGATTGGCCCATTTTAGAATCATATATTATATGTTTTTGGTTATGAAGTGAAACGTATACTAATTGTGAATTTAATCCAGGTGTATCTAAAGTATTTTTTAAGTGTTGCTCCTATTGTTTATCATCTATCTACTGTATATTTGCAAATTAACTACATTTATTAAATAAATGTAGTGGACTAAAAGTACAATATTTACCTCTGAATTGTAGGGGAGTAGAAGTACAAAGTAGCATACAATTCAAATACTCACGTAAAGTACAAGTACCTCAAAATTGTACTTAAGTAAATGTACTAACTTAGTTACTTTACAACACTGTCTTTACTGCTTCAATCGAGTTCAAAAAGCCCCTCACACTCAGCTCCTCTGTTCTTCTTCCGTCGCCACCGCTGGGGGTCAGTAGGGATCAGGAGCAGCGCTGGATCCCCACGAAGAAGAAGGAAGGCCACATTGCGCAGGCGTACACCACGTACACCGATGATCAGAGCTGTCTCGGCTGAATGCTAGCTGGCTAGCTAACGGTCTGTCAACTCGCACACATTGGGCTAGAAGGGGGAGAAGCGCAACGGTGGAGAAGAAGGGCGACCCAAGCGCCGCTACGAAATGGCCGGGCAACAGTTCCAGTACGATGACAGCGGCAACACGTTTTTCTATTTCCTCACATCCTTCGTCGGACTTATTGTGATCCCAGCCACATATTACCTCTGGCCCCGGGATCAGAATGCTGGTAAGGCCCGATATCTGCCTCAGTGCTAACTTAGCTAACTCAATAACCACAGCTAGTGTAAAGTGCCCTGGTAGATTCAGCTCGTCTTGTTTGTGTTAATGCTCACCAGTGTGCAGCCTGTTAATCTGGTTAGCTTCCTACTAAATGCAGCGGCTATACGAGCTAACCATACGTTAGTTTAACTTGTGAATGTAGGCTAGCAGACGTCTCTAAGATGATGTCCACGTCTCTTTTACTGCTCGTAGTTAAGTACAGGTCAGTTAGCACAGATACCGCACCAGCTTCAAGTATTACAAAGTCATTGGTTATCTATCTGTCTTAACGTCACATGTATAGTCTGTTTAACCATACTCCGATAGTAAATGAAGCTACACTGGCTGGTTAAGCAACACCTTCAACACCAAAGCCTTGTGTTGAAGGTGCCTTGCCTTTGTGGCTTTATTCACCTTATCCTGATATTTCCTTATAGCAGTACAGCTGTTATCTATTTGTCAACAATACACCATATCTAACAAGGTTTGGGAAACATATGCTATCAAACTTTACTCCGCTGGATTAATGGGGATTATTTAATGACAATTTAGATTGGAGTTTAATAGGTTGTAAACAGTTATTTTATTATGTTGAATTAAATATTGTATTGAAAGTTAGGTATCCCCAGTCAACATCATTGCATTAACAATATCGGAAAAATACACCCACATTTAAACTTAATTCAAGCTGAAAAAAGGAAACAAATGCATCCCCCTCCTCTAAAAACATAACCACAATGATTATAAATCCCAATGAAAATATCACCCAACCCTTTAAATCATTACCATAAAGCACGTGTATTTCCTCCCTAACTAATGTGGCATTATCAGTAATCATTGTGACTGTTTTAATGGTATTAATGTGTCCGTAACCTCTCTCTCTGTCCATCGTTTTTCCAGAACAACTGCGTCTGAAGAGCCTGAGGAAGGTCCATGGAAGGTGTCTGTGGTACCGGCTGCGGCTGATGAAGTCGCAGCAGAGCATCGTCCCAACACTAAAGTGAGTCCAAACGTCTTGGTTTGTAGTTGTCATGGTGTAAATAGATAAGCTGTGGGTGATTTAAATCCAGAGAGGCCTCTTCTCACTTCAATTAAGCCCAAAATCAGATTTTACTTTAAATATTTCACTTGTTTATGGGGCTGTTAAGTGTTGCACCTTTTCCTAATGCAGCTTCAGTATCATCCAAATTCCTCACTGTTGAAATATGATTGGCCTAAACATGCTCAGCAGGGTAATAAGTAACAGGCTTGTTTCCTTGATTGGTCCGCTCCCTTTCTCTTTGTACATTTCGCATCCCTCCTGTTGTCTGGGTGTGACTTGCCGTTTTGCCTTGAGTAACATCAGCCATCCTTCCTTTACTAAGACTGTTCCAGACAGCTCTCTGGATCACTTAGTGTGTGTTTTCAAGCTGGACACTGTCATGTGACAATGAGGCAACAGCCACACTGTCCAAAGAATACATCTTTTGTGTGGAAATACTTGTATTTGGTCATTTTGGGCACTTTTTTTCCCATGTGTAAAACCTCTTGGTGACGCGTGCTGTCGGTGTAAACATCGAGTTGCACTGTTTAGCATTTCTCTTAACATGACGCTGTTTTTCTCAGTGTTGTTTATTCCTTCGGCGTGTGTGGGTTAATAGAAGATTGGGTGTTCAAGTGCGGTTCAGCGTCTCACTCTGCCTATCTTCTCTCACTCCTCGCCTCCTCCGTCACTGAGCGTCTCGTCTTTGTTCTGTCTCCTCGGATGTTTGTTTTCATGCATCCACTTTCCACTCCGGTTCTGTCAATACACCTCCTATAGTCTGTTATTAGTCTCAACATTCATGACTGGTGGAAGCATCTTCTTTCATCAGCCATTTCTTCTCAAAATGCCACTATCTATTTCCCCAACTGTATCAAAACAATGGTGTTTATTATAGGAATCCATCGTATATTTATTTCTGGTTGAGCCAGCCAGACAACTCAGGCTGGTGAGCGGTTGTCATGGCAACAGATGCTGCAGAGCAGGCCATGGGGTTTTGCTATTGTCATGGAAACAAGTTCAACTTCCATGCATAAATACCAAACAACAACAATGTCAGAAGCTGCCCTGCCCTTCTGCCTCCATGCATAGACCACGCTTTCTGTTTTTTATATTCCCAAATGTCCGTCGCTCGAACAGCAGGAAGCTAGTTTGCATTGCAAATTGCATCTGCACAATATCTCAACTCCAAACGGTTCTAAAAATTAGACGACGCAGTGCGAAGTTGCTTTTTTAAAAAAAGGGACGGGCCTGATGTTGTCTCCTGGGAGCGATTACACTTGTGTGTGACATCTTTCCCTTGCTTGTGTGTTTCCATTTTCAGGAAAGCAGCTTTGTTATTTGGCTGGGCTGTGTTCCTGCTGCTAGCATACAAAGTGTCCAAGCTGGACAGAGAGTACCAGGAGTATAACCCATATGAAGTCCTCAACTTGGACCCGGTAAATACGCACAAAACACAACGTCTCTTGTTTTTTCTGTGGGTCCTCTGAAGTCCGTTAAGACTCTTTTCATCTTGTGGGACAAAGATAACTTTTCTAAGATGAAACACAAGATAAAAATAACCATCTTTCAGGACTTCTGAGAATCCACCGTGTACTTTTCCTTTGACTTGTATCTGTTTTTTACACTTCATGTGCGGTAAGGAGCTGCTGTAATTATATTTCTGTCTCCAGGGTGCATCGCTATCAGAAATCAAGAAGCAATACCGTGTGCTATCACTCAAGTTCCATCCTGACAAAGGCGGTGATGAGTCCACATTCATGAGGATTGCCAAAGCCTATGCTGCGTAAGTGTCTCGATGTTGTAAGCCAGACGGCATCTACAAAATCAATAAACAGATGAATGAATAATGAAAGCCCAGAAGTGTAAGGTGATTGATTCCTTTTACTCTTCATTCCACAGTCTGACAAACGAACAGTCGCGACAGAACTGGGAAACATACGGTAACCCGGATGGGCCGGGAGGTGAGTGAAACGACCTTTATTTTTATTTTCACACATCTGCATTTTAAAGTTCTGCCACACCTTTTTGACCAATGCTGGTGAGTCTGACTCGCTTAGTCATGAATGTGACAAACAATGGAGGATTCATCGATACATGAAAGCCCGTTAATTCCAGGGAGAAATACCATGAAGATATGTCTGTCTTATACACTGACTTCGACTGTGGGCGTTTTATAATGCATTTTCACTCACTGGCCTCCAAAAGTAACATGTGTTCATGTTGTTCAATGGCATCGAAAATGGATTATCAGGTTTCGAAAGTAGTCATTGATTGAATAGTAATTTTTCACAACGTAAATATAGGAAATAATCATTTTGTGCTATTCCAACTTTGTCCATGATGTTAAATTTGCCACACGGCACAGCTCTAGATTTTTTACCATTTTGATCAATGCTTCTTATGTCTCCCTTTCTAGCCACCAGTTTTGGTATTGCCCTGCCCGCCTGGATTGTTGACCAGAAGAACTCAATGCTGGTATATATTAATGTCAAATGGAGTAACGATTTGCAAACCTACCTTTTCATTTGCTTTAAATGTGTTGTACTATACTAGCAACAATAGAAACGAGTGTGTTATATCCTGCTTTCTTCTCTAGGTGCTGCTGGTATATGGACTAGCCTTTATGGTCATCCTTCCTGTTGTCGTGGTAAGTCCTCCTCAGCATTAGATTGTAAAAAAAAAACAGTTGCCTTCTCTTCTTCCTGTACCCTGACTTTCTAACCTTCTTCCCTTTTTCCTTCCACATCTCAGGGCACATGGTGGTACCGCTCCATCAGATACAGCGGAGACCAGATCCTCATCAACACCACGCAGCTCTTCATGCATTTCATGTACAAGACACCCAACATGAACATGAAGCGTGAGTTCCCCTTCTTCTTATAACAAGACTTTGGACAGCGTTTGAAGCGTTAGGTCCAATGATTAAGTCAAACAAGCTTTACTTCCACCTAACAAAACAGAAATTCTGAAGTTCTTTTGATATGTTTTTCTCTCCCCTCCAGGGTTAGCCATGGTGTTGACCGCAGCGTTTGAGTTTGACCCCCGCAGTAACAAAGACGCCACCATACGACCAACAGACAACATCGAAGTTCCACAGGTACTAAAAAAAACGTACTTGAGTCTGCCTGTGTGAGAATGACTATTTTGAAAACACTTGTAAACAACCTCTCCTGTGTGTCTTTTTAAGTTGATCCGTGAGTTGGGAAACATCAACGTGAAGAAGAAGGAGCCTCCATTCTGCTATCCTTACAGTTTGAAGGCCAGGGTCTTAGTGCTGGCTCACCTGGCACGCATGGACGTCTCAGAGGAGCTGGATGAAGGTAGGACACCAGAAAATTGCTAAATGTCATTATTTACATGTTATGTTGTAAAAGCTACTCTTAGCCTGCTGATGAATTAAATAAAGTGTATTCAAAGATTTGTAAAAACCGGCGTGCCACACTGTTGTATTTCACATGGTTATATGAGAACACAATGAGTTAGCATATATAGCTCACATCTCCAAAACAAGTGGTCAGTAACTTGTTCTTTAGAGCTTAGAAAATGGGAAGTTAAACAGCGAGACAGCAAGTCACGGGATTGCAACATAAATACACAACCATACCCTGTTTGTATGCTTCCACTCTTACACAGAGATAAGGTTATATACTCAACTAGGACAAGCTGTTTAGAGTAGTTCTCTGTTTGTGAACAGTACGAATCTTGGCAAGCTGTGATGTTTTTGAGACATCCGAGTTGGATCTGCATGCGTTAATAACACGTGAACACGCATCCAAGACTCTGTTGCGTGGTATCCCCACAGTGGAGAGGTTTTAATGACATTTTGAAGGACCATATTCAATAGGGATGTAACGATACCAAAAACTCATGGTACGATAATATCGCGACTAAAAAGTCCACGGTACGATATTTATCGTGATATTGAAAAATAAAGAAACAAATATGTGAATTTTTTTTTACTTACATTTGTTTTCTTTATTAAATAATAAATCTGATTTGTACAGCATTTTAGTAGGATAGTAGTATTTTAAAGTGTCAACAATATAATAATCAGACCCTGCAATAGAATAAATCAAGTTTCACTTTAGTTTTTCAAGTAACTCAACTCTAACTCACTAACTCACTCACTCAGCATCATCAAGGTTATCTTTTAGGAATATGAGCATGTCCACATTTCCAGGTAGAAGCTGGGATGTTTGGGCGTTTACAATATCCCCTGCTGTGGATAAAACTCTCTTGCTTGGTACTCATGTTGCTGGGACAGAGATATGCTTTGGCCATGGGTGACAGCAGTGGGTAAAACTGTGCATTGTCTCTCCACCACTTCAAAAACAATACAGTTTTTGCCAAGAAGTTGAGGCTTATTGACAGGGTGAGATATAAATATACTGTTGGTGGTACTTGTCTATGTCTCTAGGTATGTACATGTAGCCCTGTACATACGATGTCCTTTTGTGTTATCTGTTTTATGTTCATGTTGTAACCTACTTGTTGCCATGTTGGACAGGTCTCCCTTGAAAAAGAGATCGATGATCTCAATGGGACCATCTGGTTGAATAAAGGTTTAAAAAAAAATTAAAAAAAATAAATCGCTGTAGATTTTGTCAGTCTCACGACGGTATTGAGACATTTATTTATCGCGATATTCGATGTATCGTTACATCCCTAATATTCAACCATTATCTGCATATTTATTTCCAAGTAATAAGATAAAAATATAAGGAAGCCCCTGTATCGAAAGTGATCATGGCGTCCTCGTCGCCAGGTCATTGATAGTACAGGAAGATGAAGCTGGAAGCCTTTCCCGTGTCTGAAGGATCCTCCGTTCCTATCAGACCCTGGCGCTCCCAAACATTTAGATATGTAATACAAAAAAAATAAAATATAAATAAGGCCGGGAACACGTTATTTAGAACATTGTGTGTGTGTGTTCTGATTCCAGATCAGAGGTTCGTGGTGAGGAAGAGTCCCGCTCTTCTCCAGGAGATGATCAACGTGGGCTGTCAGCTTACCATGATGGCCAACAGCAGAGGAGGTACACACACACACACACACACACACAGTCCAATGTACCGGGAGCAAGACCTCTCACTTTGAATCAGCCTCTCACAGGTCTCCACCAACATCACTGTGCCCGTTGCTTCCAGGTTTCCATGCTCCTCGACTGGTTACCATAGAGAACTGCATGAAGCTGACCCAGATGATAGTGCAGGGTCTGCAGGAGTCAAAGTCACCGCTGCTGCAGCTGCCCCACTTTGAGGAGGAGCACCTCCGCTACTGCGTCTCTAAGAAGGTAACTGCCCGCCCGGTGTCTGTACATGCAACACAACAAGTCAACACATGCAGAAAGGTGTTGTTCATCATCTCCCCTCTCCTCTCCAGTATAAAGTCCGGAGCCTCCAGGACCTGGTGAGCTTAAAGGACTCCGACAGACGCAACATGCTGCGCTTCCTCGGGGAGGAGAAGTACGATGAGGTCTTTGCTGTGCTGGGCAGCTTCCCTCACATCACCATGGACACCAAACTGCAGGGTCAGTCCTGATTTACACACATCTTAACACACATTGTTTGTCCACCAGCTGCAGTAGCTCCATCTTAGTCTTTGTCCCTTTCTAGATGTAACTTAAGCATGATTGTTGTCATGGTCACGTGGTCTAGTTAAATGTTATATTTGTTTCTTTGCAGTCCTTGATGACGAAGACAGCAATAACATCACAGCAGGCTCCATCGTCACAGTCACTGTCACCTTAACCAGAAAACGGATGTCGGTAAGGATTGATTTTCCAAAATAAGGGGGGGAATCAAATGGATTCCTAATTATGCCGCTTTGGAAATTCACTACCATTGACGACCAGTAGAGTGTGCTGTTGTCTGTATGCGTTGTTAAAAAAGCTAAATGTGTGTTCTGTCTTTGTAGGAGGTGTTTGAAAAGGAGCAGGACTCATCAACACCCTGTCTAACAGAGGAGGCTGCCACTACAGAGGAAGGGGTAAGACACACACACACACACACACACTTATACAATATATTAACTCTGCGGGTCAGATTTAGCCATGATTAAAAGCTCTAGTTCAAGAAGTAATGTGCGGTTTACCTAACTTTAATTTGTCTTTGTGTCGCACAGGGAGATGTGAGTAAAACCAAAACAAAAGTGTGGCAGAACAAGAGTAAAGGGGCTAAGAAGACAGCCAAGTCCAAGAAGAAAAAATTAACCAAGAAGAAGGCCACTCCAGCGCCTGCTAAAACCAAGCAGGCCAACGGCACCGTGGCAGGAAATGTATGTATCCAATCACAGTTGCTCGTTGATCATCACTCACATCCCTTACATCAGGCATCCTCAAAGTCCGGACTCCGGCCCGGATCCGGACCGAACCACAACTGTCTCTGGACTCTGAGCAAATTATACTTTGTATTATCTGTGTTATCTGTGAGACATCGCCACAACGCAACGAGTCAAAAATGTTCCGCTATGTCCACTGCAAACAGCGCTCTGCATGTACGACTGTTCCACTGTCTGTGTGTGACTGTCAACGCATTGGTCCAATCACATTCAGCATCCCGTCAGTGTTGTTTCCCCCCACCAACAGTCTGCGAATCAGAGGCACAGTAGGGCGGGTCTTCGCGGAATGCAGGTGGAAAAAATGCGTGTGTTTTTTAAAAAAATAATAAAAATCAGAGCGAGCGTTAACAGCTCATCTAGTTGCATCTGTACTGTAGCTAGTAGCCTAGTTTCACCTACCGGGGTGGCCACTGCCACCCTAAAAATAGGCCTTGCCACCCTAGTTGGCAGCTTTGTTTTGAAAGAAAAGTGCAATTGAATGCAGCACAAGATGCACGTCTTTTAACCCCTCCCCCGGTCCTGGTGCGAGCGTAGAAATATGATTGGCGGCGATTTCAACGGTACGGCGCAAAACGAGAAGCATACGGAGAATTTCGGACCAAAGTACTGAAGGAATGAGGTATTTGCGGTCTACAATGACAGAGAAGAGACTGTCAGTGTGGCTGTACTCGGCATTGAATCAAAACGCACTAAAGCTGTTGATCTTAATAATTTTGTGAGGCGTTTTGCTGAACAAGATGGTAATCCCCACATTCAGCTGTAGACATGTCAACTTGATGCTCTGCTCACGGATGAGCATACAAAACTGTTAAGGTGATGACCTTACGTGTGTAAATATATTTTTTTCTTTGTGGGGGTCTGCCCCCAAAAAACAGTTTTAAGTC
This sequence comes from Gobionotothen gibberifrons, assembly GCA_943591055.1. Lineage (NCBI taxonomy): Eukaryota > Metazoa > Chordata > Actinopteri > Perciformes > Nototheniidae > Gobionotothen > Gobionotothen gibberifrons. The sequence goes on from CALSBZ010046719.1 coordinate 2,921,860, forward strand.
CTGAGAAAGTAAAATAAGACGTTGTGTAAAACTACACTGCCCAGCCAAAAAAGAGTAACCACTTTGATTTAACTAGGCCAGTAGGTAAGGACTTTCCACTGGATAATAACTCAAGTATAAAAGAATGCATGACTGAAGTGATGGAGACCATGTTTGAAGGCAAACAAAAAGAGGAAATAACAGGTCAAATCAAGCAAATCCCCCTCTCAGATTCCACAGCAACCAGAAGAACATAAATACTGGCTGTTGATTTGATTAATCAGCTTTGTGATGGAATAAAAAATGCACAATGCATTTCCTTAGCTGTGGATGAGTCCACTGACAGTTGCTGGTGTTTGAGTTTTTATTATGAGGCAAAGGGGGAGTTTGTTGAAGATGTGTTGGGCCTGACGAACCTCAGTGGACACACAAGGGGGCAAGACATTTATAAAGCACTAATGGGAATGCTGAATGAAAGAGGGTGCAGCTGCCTTCATTCATAACTGTGCAGCTCTTACACTGCCACTCTGAGGCACAGACACAATAACAATGAACACTGCTGCATACAGATTATTTTTGTTTTTGCAACCTCGTGTTAAGAATCATGTTGCAATTGTTTAAAAGTTTGAATGACCGTAATAAACGGACCTTTGTCTTATTGAAAACATTTTTTGGGACCTTTTTAAGATTTGTATTTGAGTACCCCTGCCTTACATCATACATTATTTTTGTGTTTTTGCCAATGATGTCACAGGAGGTGGTCACAGCAGCAGCAGCAGCAGCAGCAGCAGCAACAGCAGCAGCAGCAACAACAGCAACAGCAGCAGTAACAGCAGCAACAGTAACAGCGACAACAACGACGACGGCGGTGGTTAAGGAGGAAGAGGACGAGGTCTCAGACAAGGGCAGCGAATCAGAAGAGGGCGAAGCCAACAAGGACTCTCCCAGCGAGAGGGACGAAGACAGCGACAAGCAGAGCGACACGGAGGTGGACGAGATGGCTGGAGACGATGAAGAGGTCAGAACACTTTAAATGAGGACTAATGGCAGTGTCAGGCTTGAGCAATATCTCATGTTATTGTCATGTGTTTCAGTCTAGGGCTGCACGATTTGTAAACAATTACATTGCACAGATATTGCAAGTGCAGTATGATTCGGGACATTAGACGGAATGACCATTTATGAAACCTTATTCCCATTATCATTGAAAAATACATTAAAATAATAACGGTGTGAATATTAAACACATTTTATTTAGGAGGATCTGTTCCAAACAGCTTTAAAGACCAGGGGGGTATGTCACGAAGCAGGATTTTCGCTTGGCCGGCTAAATTCAGGGGAAACTCCGGCTTTCCGGTCCTACGAAGCTGGTTCTCTTTTTAGCAGGCTAGATTTCCATGGTAACTTATGCTTAGCGGCTAACCTGGTCGGGACCAGGTTAGGTTGCAGGCTAAGAGCTCAACTCAGTGAAAGCACTGCCTGCTGACCAATCAGAGCTCCGTGTGCGGAGCGGGGTGCAGAGTTTAAAGCGATCAAGTCACATTACAGGAGAAAGGAAATGCAGAAAAACTGCCGTTGCAGGAAAGCCGGCTGGCAAAAATCACCGACTGTGTGAACGTGAACATTAATAGAATATCACCTCCCATCTTCAGAGCAATCTGACTATTATAACATTAGCGTTAAGAAAGCTTACTTAAATATCTGCCACAACATAAGTAACTGGATCAAAGTTACGGTCTATATGCTGTAAAATGTATTATCTCTTCGATTTACACACGGAATATATTGCACGTCAGTCAGCTGAGCCGTATCTGGCCGTGCAACACTCACAGTGTCACATACTGTATGCAGAAGTATTATTTTAAGCAACACATTAAGTTGACGAAACACTCGAGTCAAATGTAATTAAAGTCAGATCGTGTCTTAGACGGGGCAGTGATATCATACACCTGCTAATGTACGCATTCAAACACTTTTTCTTTTACCAGCTGTATTCACCTTGCAGGTGCAACTATGTGGCTTTTATCCTGGATAAAGTGTTTAAGTCATGGATGTTTAAAGTTTAACGTCTTCATATTTGTCTAATTATATAGTTGACTTTTGATTCAGGAAGTATGAAGCGCTGCGCTGTCAGTACGCTTCTCCATGTTTGTGATTGGTCGAATGCTCCAAATACCACCCCTTTCATGTGAACGCGCACCTAACTAGATAGGGCACGGCTGGCTTGAGCGATCCACTTGATAACCCGTGCCGTTTAGCGAGAGGGCGTATGTTTTGGATTAGGCCAACCGGCTAAACATATCCAGGTTAGGTTGAACCAGCTTCGTGACATACCCCCCAGGACTTCTCAGCAGCTCCACAATACCTTATTCAGAATGTTACTTTGCCATAACTAAATATCGCGCTTACTGTTATTTCTAATAACTCCATATTGAGATTTCCATCAAATGTTGATTCATTTTGAAGCCTTTTTAACGAACAGATTCCACACCTGGAAGCACGAACACTCCTCACTCTGTTCCATATTGTCCTGATTTAACATCATCAATGAATGCAGAGGCTTGTACCTGTACCCAGCCTAACCCTCCACTCTCCCCCCCCCTCCCCCCTCAGGAGTGGGAGGCGTTGCAGCAGAGCATCCAGCGGCGGGAGCGGGCCCTGCTGGAGACCAAGTCAAAGGTGACGCACCCCGTCTACAGCATCTACTTCGCCGAGGAGAAGCACGAGTGGTGGTGGCTGTACATCGCAGACCGCCGGGACCAGACCCTCGTCTCCATGCCCTACCACGTCTGCACGCTAAAAGACACAGAGGAGGTGAGCGTGTGTTTTTCTTATGGAACAATAGCCAAATAAATGTATGAGTTTAGATCAAACCCAGGAGGCAATCATATGCTTCTACTTTATTGTAAAGATTATTTTTGATTTATGTTTTGGGTTTAAAAATTGCATTCATTTAGTGGAGTCCATTACAACCCAAGGTGACATTTTCAAATGACTTGTGTTTTCCCAACAAATTGACCTTAAACAAAATATATGAAATAATAAATGTAACATTTAAGAAACTGAAACGAGCAACAGAGTAGCATTTTTTTTTTTAATTAACCAATAATTGATTATCTATAATGACAGTTTCTTCCATTATTATATTTACTATTCTAAAGTGAGGTGTATGTTTGCATCATATTTAAATACCCTCAAGGCTGTGTTGCAGCTTATGTTATAAGTCTGGAGTACAAAGGTCTTAAGAAGTGTGTGTTTGTTCACGTTTCTGCACCGTAGCCCCTCACAAATCCTGTTGCCAGGCAACCCGTTACACTTCTGTCATTATATCCATAGAGGCTTAGTTGCTTATATGTGTGTGTGGTTATTTTGCACCTCTGAACCTGGTGTTATCCAGGAGTGACAGCGAGGTTTAATGAGGGTAAAGTCTGAAGGAATGTAACGGCCGGAGGTGACCCGCCCATGCTTAACACTTCATCAATTACTCCGTCACTTAACAGTTCCGTCTGTTTGTGTTGTGAGGCCGCTAAAACGCTGCGTGATTTGACAGACATGTTTTTAAAAAAGGGGGCGGGAGATTTTCCTTCATCAAAGGGTAAATTGCTGCTGTGTTCACGTCTCATTCTCCGCTGAATAATAATGAGCCTCACCGTGCTGATAATTATACGTTTGCCATATGTAATTGCTCAGCAGGGGGGTAATCACTACCTGGGGTAATGCTAATATTTACCGGGGGACCCTTTCAGCATGTTGTGTCAATATAGCCCAGGATCACACATCAAGGGTCTTTAAAATCTTTACAGCATATGACATCCTCCATCGTTAAAATGATTCATTTGTGGTAACCTACCTTCTATCAGATTGTCTTTTTTTTAATTAAAAAAGGCCAACCTTTTTAAATCCTGAAACAGTCACTTTATTTTATTATGTGGCGGTTATTTTATTTTGATATATATATATATATATATATATCAAAATATATATATATACAGGAACATTGTAGAATTGCCACATGCTGCTCTGTAAAACAATGCTAAATACATCTTATGCAGTTATATGACTGATCCTGTGATTGGATTTGACAGACGTGTTTTTTTTGTGTGTGTGTGTGTGTGTGTGTTGTTCCTCAGGTGGAGCTGAAGTTTCCAGCACCCTCCAAAACGGGCAACTACCAATACTCTGTGATACTTCGCTCTGATTCCTACCTGGGACTGGACCAGATCAAACCACTCAAGGTGACAGAACAGCTGTGTGTGTGTGTGTGTGTGTGTTTATATGTGTGTGATTGTTTGGAGGATCCCTGCCACTGCCCAAATCTATTTGCCTGCTAAATCTGCTGAAACAATAGACCCATCGGCCACAGCCAAAACGTACCAATGGAGTGAATTACTGCCAAGCTGGTGGAAACAAGGCGGCTCTTACAAGCCAAACGGAGCATGAATTGTGCTTTCGTTTATCTATCTATTCTAACGCTTGATAGACATTAAGATTAGAGTTTCAGAATGTATTTAAAATACTGTATGCAATTTGTTAGCTTACTTTGTAGTTTACAATGAAAAAAAACATTGCAGTTTTATTTCTTACAGTTAAATAAAAAATGATTTCAAACTTGGTACAATCACCTGCGCAGGTTTAAGATCTGAAGTCTGGCACTACTTTACGTTGTGGTTTTATTCGTTACTAAACTACGGCTTTCACAACCAAGATGGTCTAAAAAGTGTTTCTACCTGAAATTCATTGCGTTGTTGCAGACCATGAATGCTCATCATCTGTTATTTCTTGACACCAGACACCATCAATATACACATAAGAGGTATTAGTGCTGAACAATTTGCTGTCCGATACCAACATTGGATTTCCCCACTTGAGTCCATGTGGTGCTAAAAATGATTTGAAATAAAGGAGTTCCCCATTTTTCATATTTACAGCTTGGTGAGTTTGTAAAAAGCCAGTGTTAAGACGAACTACCAGGCATCAATGTAGCTTATTGTCACTCAAGGTGTTGTAGCGCCCTAAGATGTGGAAAAAGAATGCTGCTCTATCATGGTTGATTGGAGATTAGGCGTGCCTCTGCAAAAGGACCAAACGTAGGAGATATAATCTGTGTTTTGAGGTGAAATGTAGGTATTCTAACGGGTATTCTTGTATTCCCCCAGCTGGAGGTCCACGAGGCCAAGGCCATGCTGGACAACCACCCGCAGTGGGACATCCCCGACACAGAGGAGGAGGACGAGGAGCAGGAGGACAGCGACGGCATCGAGGAGAGTGAAGACGACGACGAGGACAACGACTGAATGTGGATACACGCACACACAGCCCCCCCAAACCCCCACCACCACCCGACCCCCCTCCCCATGGACTGACCACCCCAACCCACTCCCGACGCCACAGCAGCACTCGAGAGCAGAGAAGCAGAAGCTGTGCCCGCCACAAACACACACTGAACACACACTGGGGACAGTTTATACACACAGAGCCCTTCTTCTCCTTCTTCCCCTCCATTTTATCTTTACATAGACTGTGACCCCGCCCCCTCCATTTCCCCCCCTTTTTCTACTGAGACTTGTTCGTTCAGTTTCCGTTGCTAACGGAAGAGAATTCTGTGAATACTTGCCCAGGCCCTGATGTGTGTGTGTGTTTGTGTGTGTGAGTGGATGATGCGTGTTTGTAACCTTGTATGTGTTTGTACAGGTATGGAAGATTGACACACTGTGGACTGGAGGACCTATTATCTGGGCTCTTTACTCCAAGGGGGGAGAGGGGGATGTATAACAGCTAATTCAGTTTTGCAAAATTAACAAAAACACATGACCTCCGAATGGAAATCATGGCATTGCTCTTTTTCCTAATTAAAAAAAAATCACTCGGCACCAATGGTTTCCACACCAATGATACTTTCTACTGTACACTTAAGAACTGCAGTGTGAGCTTTAGATTGCTTCGGAACACATCCGAGGCAAACATTGGGACGTTTCTGCTCCTTTCAGCGCATGGGGGGCACAGTAATGTCTCGTCAGGTTTAGTTTTTTTCATTTAGTTTTCTTTGTCACACCAGCCAGTCACTTCTATGTACTTGTACTCACTGTATGTTTAAGGAGACGTCCACAGTTGGACACTGATCTCCAGTCGGTTCCGTTAATGATGCCTGTTCTGCCGCTGTAATCCAGGTCAAACTGTGTTGGTTGAAAATAGGTGGATCTTGAAATGAATTGACCTCAAGTATACTGGGGGAAAATGGCAAAACTTGCAGTGTTAACATTTCTTTGAATTATTGAGTACTCTTCTCGTCCATATACTACATACAAATGTGAGTTTTCAGTCTTTCTAAGGGGCTCAGATATATATATATATAGATATAAATACTTATGGCTTTTCGGAGAAGTTCCTTTCTCTTCATCCCTTTTTTTTTTCTCTTTACAATTGTAGCACATTCCAGTGTATACTCATTGTCCAAAAAGGCCTTATGAATACAACTGAAATACCACAACATAGTAGTCCTTGGGTGCTATGCACCATTGGTTCTTGGGAGAGCAGAAAAAAAAGTTAGTTTTGTAACAGTGTTTTTCTTTAGTTTCCGTATAGAGATAGCCTCTTCATAGAAACCTATAGCTCCTCAGTCTTGGAATACATATCACTGAGTAAAGTTGTGTCTGCTGAAAGAGGATTAGCAATCGTACGTGACCCGCTTTGTGTTAAAGGGATTGGAGTATGGGGTCCCTGACAGCACTCATGATCTGAAAAGTGTCTCGAGCTAAAACCTGTTGAAAGTAATTTTTTGTGTAAGACAGATGATCTTCTGTGCAGCATCTTTTCCTTTTAGTCATTAAAGCTCAACAATGTCTGTTTTTTAATTACCGCCATTTTTTCAAATGATAAGTGTTTTTTCCCCACAACATTGTAAAGGCATTTTGTTTTTGATTTTCCGTCTGGGGGAGTACAGAGCAGTTCTGGCGAACCAAGAGACCCTTTTTTCATTTAAAAGTTCACTTAAGCTTTAGTGACAACAAATATAAAACATTGTCTCGTTTCGTTCCAATCTAACTTTGGTTTTTACATCTGTTAGACTCATGAGTGCAAAAAAGAAAAATCAGAGCTTCCTTGTGTGGCTCTGTGGGCTCTCACTATGTCGACGACTTGACAGTGTTTCAAAGACATTTATAATCTTTCACCATAAATATCCACATTTTCTTCTATTGTATAGTGTGTCATGTTCGTGTGGGAGAGTTAAAGATATGACTATTTGTGGGCACGCTCTCCCAACACCACATACACAATCTCACGTGCGCACTATCCCCTCCCATAATTGCGTTCAAAACAGGTTTATGCTAACAGGCAAAATTGTACTCTTGAGTATTTATCGCGCTGCAATAGAATGTAGCATCAGTGATTTACGCTGTGTGGGAAAAAAATCTGCAGTGAGGTTAAATACGACACCATCTCTCCCATGACGGAAGATGTTCAGGCGACTGGCCAGCAGGCCGCCTCAGTTTGGACAAATTACCCAATGACTATCTATCTGCCACTTTTGTTTACAAAGGAACTGTCATTGTAAATGGAAAAGTATATTATTTGTATTTAAAATCATTTCAAATAAAAAACTTTTAAATGAGATTGTGTCAATATTTTCCCTATCTACTCTAGGAAGCTTGTTTTGGAAATGTATTTCATGTCACCTGTTAGGGAACCTAATCCACAAGTGGGTACTGCTACCCAATGTCATGGCCCTGTCATGTAGAGGTACCCTGACAAACTAGTCTTAGCATATCATTATTTTTCAACAGGGAATTCCCTGTCTGAAAGTTTGATTTCACCATCATAATTAGGCTAATTTTCCTCTTGGATACCTAATGCCGTTCCAAAGGAAGCTTAATCTATGCAAAGTGCTATGCTAATTAATTAAAACAGGTCAGTTAGCATATCTGTAACATCCAGCTATACCATAACAAGGGGTTCAATTGCTTGTACGCTCATATATTGGAGTTTCCAAGTCATTTTGTTTTGCATGCATGCGTGGGTGGCGCGGTTGAGTGAATCAGATTGGATGAGAAAAATGGCAGAAGGCACCGGTCCAGGGGGCAGAAGCAAGGGTAAGAGGTTTCTATGTATGATATACATTTAATCATGGTTTTGTTGCTGTACATTATTTTACAAACTGCAGGCTGCATAACATAACTTTAAAACACACATTTTTCTGTAGATACAATTATTGGTGTATCAGTCTGTTCATCCCTTTAATGTAGCTGCTTGTAAAGATGGAACTCATCTTAATAACTCATATAAATGGTTTATTTACTTACTTTTGATTATATTATATTATACTGAATTCGGAAGTTTTAGATAATGGTGCAGTGATAAGTACAATATAGTAAGATAAGAAGGCTCAAATACTAGAAAATCAGTTTTTTCAACTTTAGTCATAAATGTGAAAGCAGAAGTAACTCAATGCTATAACTATTTACTAAAAACGACTATTTTGTTTACATCACAATAAATGTAATCTTGAAAAGTATAGAACAGTTTTGTATCATCATTGAATCATTTCAATGATTAAGAATGTAGCCTAAAAAAAAGCATCAAAATAAACTGTATAAGACCCCACACACAACAAATCCCTGACCATAAATATCTAAATTGTGTGACAATAAATATGACAATAGAACAGAATGTTTTCTGGGTTTAACTCGACACTTCATATCTGTCAAGGAGGGTTTGGGATATCAAAGAGGGCTGAACCTCTCCAGTTGGAGTGCTCCTGTTTTATTTACCGAGCAGTCTCTCCTTCTGTCTGAGCCGGTGCAGCTAATTGAGATGCAGCTTCAAAGCCAGAGAAAGAAATTATCATCACCAGCAACAGCACCTTGAACGGTTTAGTGACACGTCTCCCTACAACTTCCGCCATTATGGACGTTACAACTCCTGCCAAAATCTCCGGACAGCGTTAGGAAGGTCAAACAGCGGCTCAGCTTCCCGCCCCTCCGTCTCCAGCCCAGCCCGCGGTGTGAGCTCGCCTCCCTGCCGCCACTGCAGGGGTGGAAGTCGGACTGACTCACACCGAGGGCTCCCTGGTGCTCCAGCCGCCTCTGGTGCTCCATGCTCCGGCTCAGCGTCTACAGCAAGTCCGCCTGCTCTGGAGGTATGAATTCCCTCCGTTAAGTCGACCACAACAAGATATAGGACTCTAGGTAAATATGAGTCTCTATCACAAAACCGAACTTAAAGGCATCTCTTATCATCATTAACATTGTGTAACATTAAATGCACAGTGGCATAATCCCACACTACTGTATTTAACCCACAACAAGGTCATTAAACTCACTTCAGTGCAGTCCATCTATAGAGAATACTAAAATGTGATGTTGCTTATATATTCAATATCCAATTTCCATCATACATTTTACTAAACTCATCTTTGGTTTCACTAACATCCTGATCTACAGTAGGCTATACAGTATGTGATAGTGTTGTTTTATTGTCATGCATAGGGCATTAAATATTTAGACCAACAACAATTTTTATCTCCAAAAAAGTTGATGGGGCAAATGTCAGGTTATGCACACATGTATGGAGTATGCTGACAGTTAATCGTTCACATCCCCTCAAACCAGACTGAATTTGCTTGAGGCCACATTGCAAAAGCAGTGGTATAGTGTAGTGTGTAACAGCTATGACTCGCAACATCTTGAAAAAAAAGTTTGATAAAGGAGTGCACTTTGCAGAAGGACTTCATTTGCACACAAAGAAAAAGTCCATGCAGACAGCATGAACAACCTTGTGGGCTCATGCAAAGTGTTTTTTTTTTGTTGGCGAGGAATTTATTTAGTTTTTTTATTCCAAGGGATCAAAAATGCTGGATGACAATGGAGGCACTGAGATCAAAATGTGCCATTTATCATCACTAGAGTTTGTAATTCATTACTTAAAGCAACCAAGTCCACCTGTAGGGTCTGACTGAACCCATTCACTTAATTCCTTATTATAAAAGCTTTTTAATAAAGAAAGGTCTGTCAGCACTGAATTGCAAAGGGAAATACATTCGCAGGGGTGGCACATTATTGGTCCTTTCACCTTTGCGTGTGCGTGCGTGTGCGTGTGTGTGTGTGTGTGTGTGTGTGTGTGTGTGTGTGTGTGTGTGTGATTTTGTTAAAGAAATCTCTCCTACAGATTCACTTCTGGCAAAGCTCCAAACCACAAGTGTTTTGGTAGTGGCAAGATAAAGTAGTTTTCCTTAGATAGAAACAGAGGAATTTTCCCGTGTGTGTGTGTGTGTGTGTGTGTGTGTGTGTGTGTGTGGCATCTTCTTTCATGTTTTTTGTAGGATGTCTGTTTGATCTTTCGTTTTACTTTTCTTTTTTATATTGGGGTTGAGGGCAGATTTTTTTCCTCTCTAGTTGATTGAAGCTGATAGTTCAGCTCTCAAAAATATTGTATCTGCTCTTTAATGTCCCATTTTCCTTTGATTTTTATTCAGTGCCACTTTTTGTAAACAAACCAAAAAACGTGATTTTTACTAGGTTTTGGTTCGGTGAAAAATGTTTGCCCTTTTCCTTTTCGCTATAGTTAAGCTAATATACTTTCAAGATTCTTGCTGTTTTAAGTTATTATCCTCATGGTTGATTGCCCTAATTGATAAATGTGTCATTACTGTCAGACTTTGTTTAAATCATATCTACTGTGCTGTAAATACTAGGGCTGAACGATATATCGTGTCGTTTTTATTTTTTAGATAAAAAAAAAAAATGAACTCAAACACGTCATGTTACAATTATTTTGCTGCTTGCTACAAAAGGAAAACTCGCGCGGCTCTCATGTCAGGGGTACTTGAGTGAGTGACATGCAGGCTCTGCACAGCAAACCACCAATCACAACCATTCAGATCACAGCAGGATAACCGAGCTAGCTCAGCTTGTTGCTCTGATCATTTAAGATCCAGAAGTCCGTGACTAAAATCCTTCATCCGGTTAAATATTGTTAAAAAAAATTGTATAGCATTAAAGTTCAAGAAAGGATGGTTTGCGGACAAAAAAAACTGTCTTTTCTTCAATTCCTGTATTTTTTCATATCGCAATATATATCGCAGGGGAAGAAAATATCGCAATGTCAGTTGTTTCCAATATCGTGCAGCCCTACTTACTTTTTTGTATAATAAGAGTGCTTTAGATGTTTTCTGATGATGCAATGCAACATCTCACTTCCATGCAGGCAGAATAATTGCTGCCTGATAGTAGTAAATAAACCCCTGGGTGTTCTCTCCAACAGTAGATATGACAGAAAATCCGATATCCTTACAGAATAGTGCCATAGGTGATAATGTGAACATTTACATCAGCTTTAACAAGTTTCACAGCTCCCTTTTGTCCCCTCTCCACCTGAGACTGAAAGCTTAGTTAGTTAACATTAATCATTCAATCCAGCACCCTGCAGGCCAAATCTCATTCCTCTCACAGCACAATAGACACATTGTCCCTAATTCCTTTATCATTAGCAAAGTCATTTTCTCCCATTAGCAACCAGTTTATTTCTTTGACCTCTGGATACACACTGGTTTAATTACACAATGCTCCGACCATTTTCTTTTCTCTTTTTGATATTTAATGTTTCCACTCACATTTTTGTGGTTTAAAAGGTCTGAAGGATGGTTGATGGTTGAGGATCAAATTAATGTTAAGAAGTGTAATATTCGAGCACTTCGTTATGAGCAAAAGGTGATCAGTAGAATTGAATTATTAATACATACATTCAATGCATATTTTAAATGTATTGTTGTTTTTTAAAGTTTTCTCTCTTTTCCTCCAGTGTGATGTATCCCGTCTCCCCCTGGGCTGAGAGGGCATGAGGCTGCGAGGTGGGCGGGACTCAAGCCCAGAATCCTATCTGGAACTAGCCCCTCCTCCTCCTCGTCACGTTGCCTGGTTACCTGGCGTCCTAAGCAAAGGGGTACGCCTTCGTCTGCGTTTGGATCACCGCGACACCCGGGGGCGGGGCTGCTGGCAGCTGGTGGACTTGGAGGCGGAGTCACAGCAAGCTGGGCGGAGGCTGAGGAGCCGCCCCCCCGACATCTGCGCTCAAAGTAAGAGTTTGTTTTTAAAAAGTGAGTTTTAAAAAGTGAGTAACTCGTTTATCAAATATATCTTAGCTAAACGTCTCTTAGAGTTCTTTAAATAACATTAAAGTTAAATAAACCTCCTATTCTTTGAATGTCGCTTTTATATTATTATAAATAATATGACATTGCCTTACATTTTATTTACATTTACACTTTATCTTATTGGATTACTTGATTACTGATGCATTAAAATGTGTTGAATTAAATTGGATTCTCATATTTTATTTTAAACAATGCATAACTCTTATATTCTGTATATAAAGTAATGTAATTAGTAATTACAGCTGTAAAGGAATCGAGTGGATTAAAAAAGTACTGAAATATTTTTTACTTTTTAAAGTTTAAATATATTTGTAATTACACACATACATAGTGACATCACTCATAACACTCACGCTTCTATTGGCTAGCGCTCCAACACATTGTACGTAATAGGCTAAGGGGCGGGACATCTAAGCTGTTGGCCAATCAGTCGGCCAGCTAACCAATCAGAGCAGACTGGGCTCTGGTTTCAGACAGAGGGTGAAAAGAGTACAGTATGAGAAAAATAAAGAGCTTTTTGAACAATAAAGCATGTAAACATGTCACAGTAGAGGCTCAAAATACAAATATGAAACCTGTAAATTAGCATAATAGGGCCTCTTTATCATCATTTAGGGAAAATAAATCAACTCAAGAAGTCATTTTAAAACTGTGCTGTATATTCAGAAATGTTTGTGTGAGATATGGGCATTTAAATATTCCTGTATATGATTTATCAAATGTCCCCCCTCCCCCCCCGGCCCACAGCTGATGAAAAGAGCAATACCCTCCACCCTCCCTCACTTTCTGGAGTGTTATTATGGAGCTCAGTGGAGATAAGGAGCAGCCGTTTATATGTGTGTGTGAGTGCCTTATTTAATACACACATTGTTGTTTATTTATTCCCACCTTATCACATGACTCTGGCACTGGATCCAATTTTTACCGTCTGTTTCCATGGCGACGCCCTGCCTGAGCTGTAAATAAATTCAGAGGGTTGGTTACATTGATTAGAGAACACACACACACTAACACACACAGTATTCATTGTAGACAACCAGGCGAAGCTATATAGTTTCGAGTTAAGATGCTATTATTTTATGCATGCATGTTAGTGTATGTGTGTAACCCTTAAACTGTCAATATATACATGTGTGTGTGCAGTTTAGTGAAGCATTAGCATAATTCACTTCATTGCAGTTTTCCCTCTGCAAAATTGAAAACACATACAAATCTCCATCCCCTAAAGCTGGTGATTAAGCTATGCTAATCATTGCTGATCATTGTTGCGGCCATTACTGTGGCTCATTCAGCTTCCAAAAAATAGACACATCCCTTATTTAGAGCATCACGTTGGGTGCAGGGTTTCACACATCTCTTAATTGCTTAATTAGCCGTAGACAAATGAGGCAGCGGTCCCAAATGTATTGTGTAAAAGGCTCAGTGGTGAACATCTTTTCCCTCCTCGCCTGATGAAAAAAAATGTTGCTGCCTCATATTTTCAGCCAGTGTTAATGGGCCCCCCCCCCCCCCCCC
>CALSBZ010046719.1:2935598-2949378 GCA_943591055.1 Gobionotothen gibberifrons
CACACACACACACACACACACATGGTCAGTGTGTCCCAGCTCTTATTGTTCTCACCTTGCAGTTTATTTCCCCCCTTTTTTTTTATTATGTGTGGACTACAAGTAATGAAATGCTGCGATTTGTCTGGCCTGTCACATTAAAACAGCTTGTGAGTCGACTCCTGACAAATCTCTTTACACAGCGGCTCTGCGTGCGATGGAGGGCACGCCGGGGTTTGATCCTCCCTGTGTAAGGTTAACCTGATTTTGATTGAGCGTTAAAACCCAGCAGTGTGGCTCCTTTGACAGCGAACAGGAATCGGCATAGCAACCTGAGCGTAACTAATCGATATGTGGTGGTGAGGGAGGGAAAAGCCTGACTCTACACGTGGAGCAAATAAGTCCTCTGGAGCCGGCTTCTTCTTTCAAATAGTACAACACGGCGAGCAAAAAACGTTCAATCTTGCCTTTGGCTGGTCTTTTTTCTTTCCATGTGTACATTTTGTATTATAGATAAGGCAAAAGCAGTATACAGGAAGTCTATAAATAAAAGGAAGGCTGTGAGCTTTGACAGCAATATGATTTTTTTTTGTATCCCAAACAAAAGCAGCTGAGTAATCCTGAAGGGCTTCTGCTTGATGCTTTTGATGTTTACAGAGAAATGGATCCCTTCACCTGGAAGCCAGACTGTATGAACAGTTCAAGCATTCAGTGTGATTCAAAGATTTTCAACACATTGGGTTTAATTTGTGGACATGCTTCCTGTGCAGAAATGTCCTCAGAAACAATTTGAGGACAGATTACAGTTTGTAACCCTGAACGCTTGTAGCACAAAACACTGCGCAGCGTGAATCCCCTTGTCACCCGCTCTGAGCTGTTTTTGAAGACAGACAGAGAAAACCCCCCAGAGCTGCAGCAACTGTAATTACATTACACACACACACACACACACACGCACACATATATATATACTGTTTGAGCTCAGCACGTCTGCGACTGCCGCGGGATGTTAGAGGCGTGTTGCTATGACGACTGAAGGGGGACACAGAATAAAGGGGGTTAGGGGGTAGAAGGGAAAGAGGAGGAGGGGATTGTTTCGTAGGATGGTGATTGAGGAAGAGAGAGAGAGAGAGAGAGAGAGAGAGAGTTGCCGGCGTCTTGACAGTGTGGAGCAGCAGAGAACAGTAGAGGCAGGCTGTCGGGGGGGATTATTCAGAAACCTGCTGCTGGAGCGGAGCATCACACAGACGGAGACCACCAGAAGGCTGTGTGCATGGTAGGCAACGCTCTCAATCATCATTTCATGCTCAATCTGAAGCCTTCTTTCTGTGTGGACTGAACGGCATCATGCATATTCAAGTGCTCTATCTGTCTCAGTTTGTCCTTTTGTATGCATTGCCAAATACTTCAGGCAGCGCAAGAATATGTATTTATTCTCTATCAGTTGCCTGAATCTGCACTAAAATCAGTCCATATCTGTATTATATATATATCAGAAGTAAGACGGGTATTTAGAAGAAAAACCAGGCGCTCTGAAAAGCGCAATGTGCACAGAGTGACTTAGTTTCATTCAAGGGACATTTCAGGTAAGCCATTGTGTTGCATGAATGAAATGATGGAGAGAGGGAAGCATTGTGGAAGTCATGGCCATGTGAATGAATGGTAAAGGACAAAACACTTGAAAGCACGTGTGTGTGTGTGTGTGTGTGTGTGTGTGTGTGTGTGTGTGTGTGTGTGTGTGTGTGTAAGCGTGCAGAGGGGGTTGTCTCACAGGTACATCAAAGTTTCCGGTTTGAAGCTGAAGCAGTGGTGCGTGCAGTTAAAAGCTGCCACTTCCTGTTACCTCGAAATTGCATTTAACAATCTCTCTTGTCTGTCTCTCAGGTCTGATGAGTACGTTGTCTGCCGGCTCAGAGATGCAGACCCCTTCGCTCGGCCCCCAGTTCTCAGCGGGGCCCCAGGGTAAGGTGCCTGGCAGGAAGAGAGGACGGCCTCCGATCCGCAAACTGGAGTTCCAGAGTCACTACGTTGAAGATATGTCGCCTCTCAAAGTCCCGAAGAAGAGAGGCAGGAAGCCGGGCTTCAAGGTCAGTAGGTCGTCGTTTGATTCACACACACACTGTCGGTTCACATTCAGATTGTTCTCATTTCCTGAATGTGTTAAGATCATTTCCTGGTTTGCAACTGTAAATATAACAAATCCGTTTGCATTATTTACATCCACATTTACACAGCTAGTCTTCTCCCATGCCTTTTAGCTGGTGCTTTGCCAGGTTCATTAGCACGTAACTAACGCCAACTCTCTATGTGCAGAATAATGTAATAAAACCGTTGGTATACAGTAGATCTGAAGAAAGGATTAACCCACTCCATAATGCCACCAGTGGTCAAACTAGTATGTACCATTAATGAATGCTTTTACACAGGCACGGACACTGCAACCTGTATCCATGCAGTATTGCTTTTGTCTTTAGTAATGTTACTGTCATTGATATTATTTTATTATATATATATATATTAAATATTATTATTTAGTCTTTATTGAACATCCTGGGTTCATAAAGACAGGAAACATAGAGAGCTAGAGGGTATGACATGCAGAACTGATGCTAAGCCAGAATTGAACCAGGATATTGGTTCACTGTTAACTAATAGGCCGTTGAACGTGTACACAAAATATTGATGTTGGAATTGGTTGTAGAAACATTATATCATGATATAGAACAGAGTTGCTATTATTGTTGAGATTTGTTTAGTGGTGGTGCTGTATAGGTAAACATATAGGTTTTGTTGTTGCCTGTTCTCAGTGCCCTGCCTTTTTATAGTTCGATGCATGGGTCAACACTTAAAGGATACTTTGACGATTTCCAACCGTCTTTGTCTTGTTAAAATGCGGGTGGTATGTGCAAATGATTCCTGTTAGCTGTGAAGGGAGCTGAATCCTACAAGCCATGAATATTCCTTAGTCTAATGACTTGAGCTGCTACCAAAGGGCACTGTTGTATGAGGAAGACTTTTGAAGAAGGAATCCAATATTGTATACTGTCGTGTAATGAAATAAAAGCAGAATCATTGATCTGTGTGTGTGTATGTGTGTGTTCCTGTGTGTAGCTGAAGCCCAGGATGGTGATGTCCCCGCTCGCTAACTCCCCCCCCGGCAGCACCCCAGAGCCTGAGATGGGCTCCCTCCCCCAGGACGCTGCCATCGTCCCCCACTCTGCCACCCCACAAGCCCTCACAGGTAATCTCCCCCTTTATCAGCGGACATGAATCGGTCTGTACCGAGTAACAATCCTAATCAGGAATTATAGGTCTATAGGGGGGGGTTACAAGGTCTAATGAATTTTATTAAGCCCTCAGACCTGGAGCCTTTCACTATGAGAAAGGGGCTCATAACGCTTTTTACACTTGGTGTGACTTTATGGTACAAATGCCATATCTGTTTGAGCTGTGTGCTTCCCTGAGACTTACATTGGGTGCTATAACACAGGCTTATCTTTCTTCTTTGTGCTATAAAACAATCAGATGACTTGTTTTTCACTCTTGTGCATGTTAAATCAAAAACAACTGTCTCTGGGTTTAGTATGTTTCATTCTTTTTTATGTGAAATACACACCTTTTTTTGTTATTCCCTTTGAATAGTCTCTGAGCTTTCCTTTCCTGCTTAGGCTCTAGAGAAAAATCTGACGTGTTTTTAATTCTTCCACAAGAGAAAAGACACATTCATTCATCCAGCCATCCTTTCTCTCTCGCTTTCATTTTTTTCTCTCTCTGCTTGTCTCCCTCTTGGTCTGTCCTGCTCTGAATAAGCAAATATTTAAAGACCGCCTTTAGAGAATTTGAGGTGGGAATGGGAATCTCATGTGTCAAGGACCAGCGCTTTGCCCTTTGTTCTTACAAATCATGAAAAGTGTTTGATGTCAGACTGTAGACATACAGAAGAAAAGAACACACACACACACACACACACTTATACACACACACTACAAACCATTCACTCCCTGTGGTGCCTCACAAACAGATATGTAAATCAATTCTCTGGTGAAATGGAGAAGCAATTCCGAAATAGTCCCAGTATTTTTATGATATTTTTTTGGATACTCTCCAAGCAGTGTACATCCCTTTTTAAATAATGATCCTCTATAACATAACAAAATAGAATTTGGTTATCTATTTATAATATTCAGTAAACATTTATTATAAAATATAATAAAACGGATGCATAAGAATGGAGATAGTGTTAACAATGAAAAAAAGACAATAAAATATATCTGTATCTAAAGTCTGCGAAAATATTAAGATTGTACTGTAGGGTATGAGGGCTGTTTATCACTGTTATCACTGTGTGTGTGTGTGTGGGTATGTGTGTGCGTGGGTGTGTGTCTATCTATGTGTGTGTGTGTGTGTGTGTGTGTGAATGTATTACTCCCCATCCTCACATCCTCAGATCTAATCACATAATAGGTTTTTCGGAATACAAAAAAATACATTTGACCTTTGCTTGAGCACAAACAACAGGCAATTCAAATCATCTCAATAGAGTATTTCTGTTTTATTAATCTGTCAGAGAGAGATAATCCATAACTGCCCAGCCCTGGCGTAACCAGCAGGCATCTACATTATTGACAATCTGCAAAATGCTTGGCTCAAAGGGGAGCACGTTCAGAAGAATTACTTACAACCTTTAACCGTTTCACAGACGTATGGTTACAGCTGGAAGGGGCTTTAACACAGCATATATGTCGGGTTTTTTCCACGATGAATTGTATTCATTAGAAGTATATGATTGGGACCCATCATACATTTCCAACATGTGTCTTTATTGATACTACTTCCTGTCGTTCCTCTTCCAGCGGAAACGTCCATGCCTGATGACTTCCTATGCGACCCACCAATGGACTCCAAGCGTTATGCTGTTGATCCCAGCGACTCTGCCTTCAATGTCATGACATCCCAGTACCCACCAAAGCGGTCCTATAGTTACCGTGGCAGCAGTTGCTCTACCCCAATGGGCCTGTGCAGACAAGCATCAAGCCCAGGAAGCTTCCAGGAAGTCAACAGGAATGGTGAGGCTGCGTTTTGTACTTTGCATTGCCAGTTCATTTTTCCTCTGATTAGATCTTTGATACAGATAAAAGTGCTTTGTACCAAAGCTTGTAAAGCTCCTGTACAGCCATGGTCCCCCTGCACAGGTGTGTGCTCTGACCGCCTAAAGAGACCGTATTAGTTCAGTGCATTTTTGTCACACTATACTATGACTTTTTTTTCCCGACATACTAAACTATGGCGTTTTTCTGATATGTTTTGATATACCAGTCTAATAATTAGTAATGACATAATATTCAATGTAACTTTTCTTTTCTTTTTTTACATATTATTGTATGACTTTTTCATGTGTTGGTTTCCTGATTTTGACATACTATACAATTAGCTTTTTTTCAACATACTATACTATTAGTTTTTATGACTTTTTTCTCATATATTTAGACATGCTATACTTTTTTATTTCATATATTTTCCACATACTATTTTATTTTCCTGCATACTATGTTGTTTTTCTGAAATGTTTTCAACATACCATGTAATTGTTCTGATATCTTTCGACATACTATAATATGTTTGTTTTTTTACATGTGTGACTATATTTTTACGACATAGTCTCCTAGGATTTATTTTGGTATACTTTAGTACAACATATGCTTTGATTGATAATAACCTTAACTACATTCACATACATATATTCTTAACATTCTCCTCTAGCTCCTGTTCTAAAATAAAACAGTTTCATTAGGTACACACTAAGCTAATATCTTGTTGGTTATCATATAAGACTGTTTATTAGTTTGTTTTGTTTATTGTATCCCAATGTTGTTGATAAATGAAGAGTCATTCCTCCACCTTTCCCCAGCTTACACCCCAGACTCCGCAGAGTCCAAGCGTCCTGCGGGTAAAGACCCCTCCAGGTGGGGGGTGGAGGAAGTCGTCTGGTTCATCAAAGATGCTGACCCCCAGGCCCTGGGCCCCCACGCTGAAGCCTTCAGGAAGCATGTGAGTCTAAATGACCAAGAGCCTTCTCTTATCAAAGCTACAAGGCTCTGACACTGTTCTGTGATGTGTTTCAGGAGATAGACGGAGACGCTCTGCTCTTGCTGAAAAGTGAGATGATGATGAAGTATCTAGGACTGAAGCTGGGACCTGCGCTCAAACTCTGTTACCACATAGACCGGCTGAAACAGAATCGGTTGTGATTTGCTGCTGAGGAGCCAAACCCCTGGTCACATCACTCTGAACTGTATCTGACGATTCTCATAAACGTTCTCTACCTTCAGCAATACATCATGGACGCCTGCACATTTAAGGACTATTTGAAAAAATGATTTAATATCCACCATTGTTGATCAGGTTTCTAAACGGATTGTAAATATTTTTGCTCTACGAAGATTGGAAGTTACTGTATATAAAAACTCTTCCACATCTGACCGTCAACAGCATGAACACCTCTGAAAACCTTCTGAGACAGGCAGCTGTACATCCTGTTTGGTGCTTTACCTCCATATCGTTTTGAACTTGAAGAAGTCTTTGGGTTAAGGCACAATGCTGCTGCATTTTTTTGATAATTGTGGTCGTTTTGTTCTAAACTGATGTAAATATTGACGAACGGCACAAACTGTAATTTCTCAAACTCTTCAGCAAGCATTAACATCTTTTGAACTTTTTATAAATACTAAAGAAGTGAGAAGTGAAACAAAGGGTAACGTGTAAAAGTTTACCACACACCACAGCGTAACTGTGAAGCGACAACGTCAAAAAGGTGCAGCGTTCATAGTGAGAGGAGGGAAAGCAGACACGTTATTCATGTTGTTCTCATCAACTGTACATCATGTTACTGTGACAAAAATCTACTTGGTGCTTCCAGAGATCTTTGCTGCCACTACAATAACCACATCACTTAACAATAACATTACTCTCATCAGATAATGAAAAACACAACCTCAGTCCTTTTTTTTTTTTGGTTCTTTCAAAACAAAACAGGGAGTATTCAATCAGTATTCAAAAATTACAAACTGTTAAATCAACTATCTTGAACATTACTTACATTTTTGCAGCCCCAATAAAGCTTTGCCATAATACATTGTATAGACATCAACCTGTATTCACACATGCAGTTTATGACACACTTGTACAACTCTTGAGGTTTAAACACAATGTTTTTTTTCTAACTGTACAGTACTTGTTAATATTTGCAATCTATGGTGTGTATTCCTTAAACAACCTAACACACAAATGTTACAGCCACATTTATTATGTGTATGTATGAGTTATGTATTGTAAAGACTGAGGGAGATAGGTGATGCATTCAACTTTCACATTCATTTTTCCAATTGACCTTTTAAAATCTGAAAAGTTAATGTAATTGGATCCAAGGAAACAAGCCAATTTGGTTGTCTCAGGCTTATTTACCCTCATAAACCATTTGAAATGTACAACAAATATTTATTACACCACATTGACCAATATAAATTACTTTTTGACTCCCTAATGACCTTCCTTTTCTTTTGAATGTTTTTTTATTGAATACTTTTTCCAAAGAAAATAAAACTCCTTGTTCAATCAAGTTTGTTGCACTTTATATTGTTATTAGCAGTATTCAAAATTGTATTGACTTAATATACTTTATTTACTTGACTAATGTTTCAATATGTAAATCAATTTATTATGTTTATTTTAACACTGGGTAAAAACATATACTGTATAAAGGGTAAGAACCATGAACCCAAGAGGGTAAAGACATGTTTACATACTTCAAAGGTGATAGTATGGATGCAGATGTGTTTTTTGGGGGGGGCTTTTTTGGAAAAGGGCTGACTCCAAACCAAATTTTGATCATTTTATTATAGCAGCACCTTTAAAAACATTATGAATACAAAGGCAAATATGAAACTGAATTATTTTATGCATTTTCTTTTATTACTTTATCATTCTACCCCTTATGTCAACTTTTACATGATGTTCTTATGAGCTCGAGAGGGCTTCCGGACCTTTATTTTGAAGCGCACGAGATTACCGCCGCCCACTGTAGTATCGCGTGAGTTGGAGCGATTCATTTCCTGTACCAGTGAACCGCTGATTTTCATGCGGCTCTCGAATGTGAGCGGCTGTCAGAGGTGAACATGGCTGAGGTCTCGGAGAGGACTCTTCAGGTCGCCGTCGTGGTCTCCTTCGCAGCCGGTATCGTGGCGGGCTGGCAGGCCAACAGAATG
The DNA here is from genome assembly GCA_943591055.1 of Gobionotothen gibberifrons. Lineage (NCBI taxonomy): Eukaryota > Metazoa > Chordata > Actinopteri > Perciformes > Nototheniidae > Gobionotothen > Gobionotothen gibberifrons. The sequence goes on from CALSBZ010046719.1 coordinate 2,943,839, forward strand.
AGGAGGAAGTACCTGGACTGGAAGAAGAAGCGGCTCCAAGACAAACTGTCAGAAACTCAGAAGAAGCTGGATTTGGCTTGAATGGTAAATATGTAATGCTACATTGGGCAACAGTTATGGAGTCAAACGAAGGCCTTTGACTAGCAGCTTTATTAGTCTTCTTTTAATTGACAGGCAAAGACATATTGTTCTTATAAACGTCACTCGCACACGAAAGCCGACTCTAATCTGCACTGAGGAAATGTACAGTATAATTACTCAAGTAATGTATTTTATAACAATTGCAAGGGTATCTTGCATGAGTATTTTCATGTTATGCTTCTTTATACTTCTACTACACTTAAGTTCCGAGCTAGCCTTCTTTACATATTGAGATTATGGCATAATAACAATATAAATCAACTAATAATCATGATATTGATATATAATGATAGGTTAAAATATCATTCAGCAGTATAGAAAGACATTCAAATGAGCTTCACCTTTTCCAGCTGTGTTGCACTTAAATGCATCAATGGTAACAATTACTCTTTACCATTAAGAAATAATGTATATATTGAGTATATGTTGATACTAATACTTGCAGGACTTTTACTTGTAACGGTGACTTTAAAATGTAGTAATGCTACTTGTACTTAAGTAAAGATCTGAGTATTCCTTCCCCACTGCTAATCTCAATACATGTCATCATTTCCATTGTTAACAATGTTTAATCATTTGATTCTTCTCTATTTTCAAGGTGTGGGCTGTCCTACATAATCACTGGTCTTCTCTTTGTAAATCTGTGGATCCTGGATGTGCTACATGTCTGTCTGAACCTCAAGATGACTTCCCTGTGTTCTGCACCACCCATATTTCCCTGCCACACCTGTTAATCCAGACAGGACTTGATGGTTACTAAAGTCTATGCTCTATGGCAATACAAGCATTACCTACAAACAGTAGCTCATATTCTGCCCTCAGACACTAACGTGGAAGCAGTTTGGCAACAGGCTTTGGAGGTTTTCTCTTCCAGCATGTCTCAGTTTCTGTCTGTTTCATATCTGGTTAAATAAATTATTGTATTTTTCACGTTTCTCTATCTTTGCTGTTTCTGTTCAGTTTACCTGATATGTACACCAAAGTTGCATAAGAATTGTTACATATATTTTTCCACAAGGATACACTGTATAAAGTGTCAAATATATACACAAAAAATAGGTTCCCAAATACACCAACTAAAGTGTCTACAGAGGTATTAAGTGTGAGAACAATGTTCTCTATTATCTGTGATTTAATGCCTCCCAATAAAACACTATGATTGTGTGGCAATTTCAATCCGGTGCTAAAAATATTTGTTTCTCCTTTAACCTTAACAGACCAATTATGCAAATGTATTTTTGTATGCAGCGCAAGAGTTAACCTCTTTCAAGCCCTGACTCTACTGGTGCTTGCGTCTTGTAACAATTTAATTAAGCAGAGAAGAAGCATGACCATGCATTTGAAAATAAGCTTCAAGTTGGAATAGCTTTTACGATAACATCATTTGTTTATTATGAGACGTGACAATGGTGCCACCCCGTTGTTTTTTGTCCATAATATTTATTGTCAGGTTATAACCATATAATTGGGAAAGCCACTATACACTGACCTTTCAGGGTTATCGTTTCTTATTTCCTAGCTGTTGCATTGACACACATTTGATGACAATGAAAGTGACGTGCTTAAAATATTTCATAATGTATGAAATAAAGTAATAAAATAATCATGGTTAATCCTAATGAGTGGTGCTAGTTCAATTAGTGGCAAATGTGTTGACAAATATCCTTAAACTGGTCAGAGTATTGCATTGCTGCTCCCCTACCATTCATGTATGAATCTGTGCTTGTGTAAAACGTGAGGCACACCCAATGTGCGCGATGCAATTTCATCTGGTTATTAATATTAAAAGCGCAATTTTTATAATGCCAGGCTCAAGTTTTGCTCTGAGTTGTGGCGCCATCTTCTGGATTAAAGTGAGAAACACAATTTAGTCATGAGCTGTTCAGAATCAGAATCAGAATCAGAATACCTTTATTAGTCCCACAGCGGGGAAATTTGCAGCGTTACAGTTTGTACTTCAATGAAGATTACAGACAGGGATTTGCATTATTTATGTGATGAAATAATCTTAAATCACACGTTTACAATATACATGTAAAGTGAGATTTTTTTTTAAAGAGACAGGCTAGAGTATATGTTTAAAATGAAACATTCATCATAATCAAATGTACATTTTTTAACATAAACAATCTTAAAGGTGGGGTAGGTAATTGAGAAACCGGCTCGAGATACACTTTTTGTTATATTCCATGGAATGCTCTTAACATCCCGATAGCAATGAATATCTTAAGTGCTTTGTCAACAAATCCATAAAAAAATGTCATCTGTGGAAGCCGTAGTACTGTAAAAAGCACGACCAATCATTTTAGCCGGCCCGGCTAAAATAACTGGATGGCCTACCTTCCATCTGTGCACAAACTTATCTCCTGCCCTCATTGGTTATGTGCACGTTTGTGTGTGTTGGAGGAGGGGCTCTGTAAGGAAGTGGCAGATTTTTTCCGGCTGTGTATTTTCAAATTCTAGCGCACTCGAGCTGGTTTCTCCAAAATTACCTACCCCACCTTTAACTGAATATAGGCTATTCATTTTCTAGCCTATATTTGCTATATAGTTTTTTTTTTAGCTTTCAACCCTATCCAACTTCATTTGCTTATGTTGCTTAATTATTTTATATTCATGCTCAATAATTGTATGCATACAGTATTTATACTTTAGATGTTTATTTACCTTAAGTTAATGGCTGCAGCTCTTCATGTACGCAGCTTGTCTTTGGGTGGTGCTATTGCACTATCAGACTTTATGCACACAAACAAGTGTTTGCCTACAGCACTCCGGTCACTGGCTGTGAAATTAGATCTTGTGAGCAAATCTCTCTTTCTCATCATCACCACTCCAACAGGCCTATTACCGCCGCTCAACAAGCTTTAGACGAGACCTTAAGAAGTCCCTTTTCATGTAGCACTCCATCAGTGGCGTGATGAGAAAGCAGGTGGAGAGGGACCATGTGAAGTTGAAATAGAAATCATCTCACCCAGGAATACAGAATTTGCACAGTGAGCATTACATATGCTGGTGGAGCTGTCTCAAACACCACACAACATCTTGAAGTGTTGATCCAGTACTTTATATGATGGAGTGGTAACATTAACGGGGAAAAAACATCATGGTAACTTTTAATGGTGGCCTTTAATTGCTTGTGCATTGAACTGAAATGTAATTTCAAGTCACTTTTGGGTCATATTTTATTAATTTAATGGGAAGACATTAACAAAATCTCATTAGCAGATTAGTTTATGATTGCACACACACTCATTTGCATATCTTATTTCCTTTTTTGGCATCCCTATAGAAAAACGTATCCTCACCTACCATGAATAGGATAAGTCATAAGAATAAACATAACAACAACAAAAAAAACACTAACAAGAGCTTTTCAGAAATGTGTAATTCTAGAATAAAATAACAAAAAGGAACTAAATGCATATAAATAGTTCAAATACTCAAATTATAATAGCTTAATCTTTTGTAATTTAGTCATATAATACTGGGGATATAGTTAGCTACAAAACATTCTCAGGCATTTTTAAGTTTCATCGACTTTCTCTTTAAATTCAACTGAATGGCAAAGCCTAGTTTGTAAGGAGACAGAAAAAAGAGATGACTTAGCGGGAATTAAAAGAGCAGGAAACCATGTTGACAAATGGAGGGAGAAATGAGTGTCGTGGGAGAAGTGTGTAGCCGTTTGTGTTTGGGATTGTATTCTAGAGGGGGCATCCCTCAGTGTCTGATGCTGTTGCTAAATTGTGATGAATAGCTTGCTGTTGTGTGTCGTGTGTGTTTTAAGTCTATTCCCATTTTATTTGGTAGTGAGCGGTGCAACAACTGGTGCGTAAAGCTGGGAAGTCTTTTCAAATGAGACGAGAGCGGTGGTGACTATAGATAATGAGCTATAGATGCAAAAGGAGGAAAACAGAGGAGTGAAAAAGAGTTGACTGCAATGATGGATCTGATTTTCCTAATTGACACGTAGACCTCAGAGTCCATGTCCTTCGCCCATATTGAGTGTGCTCACTGAGTGTCATGTTTAATAAGCTTCCTGATTGACTTTCTGCTTGTGTGATTGTGCCCTCTGGCTATAGGGTGTCTGCAAAACAGGGAAAGGGAGGTGAAGCAGGAAGAGAAAAGACAACAGACTAGAACAAAAGAATAGATTTATACTGTGTAGACTAGGATAGAGGGAGCAGAGAGGTAATCTGACAGCGACAATTCAGAAGACGACGAGATTGCAGCCATGCTAGGAATGCTATATGCTATTTGAGTGCTAAAATGCACAATGACAATGCTAACAGGCTATTGTTAAGCAGTTATAAGGTTTACCATGTTAATCTTGTTTTAAAGGGGACCTATCATGCCAAATGTACTTGTTGATGTATTTTATACATAAATATGTGTCCCCGGTGTGTCAGGGAACTCACAAAAATAAAATAAAACCCTCTCTCTTTTCCTCCGTACCCAAATCTCTAAAAACATGGGTACAACGGAGCTGATATGACGTAATATCGGAAATGTGGGTTGGCTTTACACCCGCGGCCCTATCGGAAACGTTGCTATCAGAAACAATGCCTGACTGTTTTGGACATAATATGGTCTTTGTTTACGTTAGCCAGCATCGCTAACAGTCAGAGCTAAGCTGTACGAGAGAGTATATAAAAAAGCAGGAAATAAAAAAAGGAACTCACCTTGTGGTAAACCCGCAAGAGAAAAGGCATTTGTGCTCCATACTGTTTCAGAAATAATCCTTGATGTGGTTTTGAACATGATATGTCATTTAATCACAGCAGCCTAAAGCTTTACACCCAGAATTAGCACTTTAGTAACAGGGCTAAAACAGAGGGATATGAGACATGGCTAGAATGGGTGATCTGTTTGGTATTTTGAGCAAAACACTTCACAGACATGTTTTTTATATATTTCTATATATCTGAGACCTATAATATATGCCTAAAAATAGCATGATAGGAGACCTTTCAGATGTTGGTATGCTAACATCTGCCAATTGACATGGGAATTTGTATTTAAATTAATTGTTTAGAGACACATGTTATAGGAAAATTAATACAAAAACCCCCAAAACTAATTTGTTGAGAGTTAATGGTCCAATTATTTTTAAATAAGCCTCAGGGGAACATGAATATCTGTACTAAATGTCATGGCAATCTATGAAAAATGAGTCATCAAATACATTAGGATACATCCTCTTGAGAACATGAATGTCTGTATCTAACTGTACTGCAATCCATCCCATAGTTATCGAGATATTTCATTCTGGAACAAAGTCACCAAGAGCGACAGTGCTATATTTAAAGCAACCCGGTATCACGGCAAGACGTGAACATGTGACGATTTACCATGCTGGGAGACGTGAATATGTCACGGTTTCGTCCCTTCAAACGTGACAG
>CALSBZ010046719.1:2967261-2980044 GCA_943591055.1 Gobionotothen gibberifrons
ACACACACACACACACACACACACACACACACACACACACACACAATGACACAATACCAGTTCCCACCGGGATTTCACTGTGTGCAATTATGGATGGCAATTACATGGCTAAGTATGTGTTTTATAATATAGACATGTATTAGCTGTCAGACTCATTCTGTTTGCTCTGTCACATATGGTACTTTGTTCCTTTCTCCTATATATATATATATTTCTAATGAGTGTCATCACAGCATGTCTTGGAAATAGTTATGCTGTGTTCAGTGTGAGATACCATATAAAAAAATTAAGCCTCCGCATTAATTTCAATGGGACCACTGCATTGGCAGAGAGGAAGTACTAACGCAGAGGGCTCCTGCAAACAAAACAAAGGGCCTCAAAATTAGGTTCCCTGTGGATGTGAAACGCAAGGGTCCTGAGTGTAAAATCTAGCTGTATATCATTTTAGTATATATTTTGATCACAGCAACTCTTACGAACTAAGTTGTGTTTGACCGAATAACCACAAAGCAGTTGGGTTTTTCCAGCAGAAGTGAAGCTGCCATGCGCAGTCCGTTGAGTGTATTTGATGGAGACTTGGGGAGACAGAATACATAGACAATGCACAGAGAGCGGTGGAGGTCAATACAGCTATAGTATTTCCCCAGGGCCCCCTAACAGGTTTTCCTGGCCTTGCCACTTACTTACATGATCAACACTGACAAGCAGCAGAAGTACGTTCATATGTTTTGACCATTTTGACTTTGTTTGTTTGTTGAGGATGGAGGCACCTGCAGGCAGTTCATCAGTATGCAGAGAACACACACTCAACACACCCATCACTTTTTGTTTTTGTCGCTCTGCTTCAACCGGATTAGCCTCTAACAGTGCAGTCATTTCCGCATTTGCAGATGGACAAATTATGTAAATGTATGTCAAAGAAGTTTTCAAATGGTTTTCATTGCCTGGTCCGTCATCATTTCAGACAGTTCCCAAACAACAGTTTTACTGTTTGGATATTTGGAGTGTTTTGTTCCTAAAATATCCAATATTTCAATAGGCTCTTTTCAAACTCTCCACAAACAATCTGTACTGATGAGGCAGAACAAAAATATTCACTAACACACAGCTTACTGTTCTTTCCCTGGAGATGGGGGGTGCTGCCTGCAATATCAAGCACCAGAGCAGCACCCAAAAAACTACAGACAAAAGCGGAAATGATGAATGCATCGCCGATATGGAGGTCTAATTTCACCCCAGTATGCACTTTGTTTGCCTAATTAATTTGCTTTGGTTCAGGCACAAATGCAGTTAGAGAGACGTGTGTATTGGCGCTCGTTTTTAATATTTAGGCGTGTGTGTGTGCGTGCGTGCGTGCGTGCGTGTGCAACTGTGTTTGGCGACTCAACTGGGTTTTCTTTCTGGTCCAATAATTCACTGACAATAAAAAACATGGTTTCATTGATAAATAATTGTGCAGACTTTGGTCCAGCCTTTTAATTTTTTATTCAGAGAGTGCTCCTGATGGATTTATGCTGTTGGATCATTTGTAGGAACACACTGATTGTTTTCTGTTTGATTGAAACTGGTCCAAGATCTGATTTCTTTCTAGAGAAAATGACTTAAAAGGCCAGGCAAAAACAAACTGTAACCAAATTAAACTAACAACTCAAGTAAACTGCAATGTAATGGCTTTTCCCAATGGAACCATTATGATTCACTTTATTGCTTTTATTTATTAATAAGGCAGCTGGATTAATTATTACTTTTCAAAGTTGTTTATCATTTCTAAACATCATTAATTGTTGCCTATTTGGATATAAATGGATGTTGAACACTCAAAAATCAAGATTTTTTAAATATTTGCAAACATTGTGGGTCTTTGTTATTTTTTACTGCTAAAAAGTTCCATACTGCCAGATGCAAGATCAGTACTTGGTAGTTTTTGAGAGAAACTACATGTGTATTTGAGGGTCGCAGGAAAATAAAAGTATTAAGACTATACATTAATACAGTATGCACAAGCGAAGACACCATATTCTAGTTGGTAAAACCCTGCAGGCATTTTCTCCAGGCTTTCATAAGCATGAAATTGAGTGTACTGGTTTCCAGTACCTGAATAAATAATTGAACAGCATCTCGCACCAATATGAGCAGAATCTCAAGTACACACTGGGAGTTGTTAGTACAATACATCTGATTTTATGATGCCTGTTTATGATTAGAATAGAAGATCCTCTCGATCCACATTCTTACGATGTCTTCTAGACTCGAGAGGCGCTCTATAAAGTCTCACAGGAAAACTGTCATTAACTATGAAGTAACCAGGAAGTAACATGTTGACAGATTAGGATGTATGCAGTGGCAGAACTGACATTAAACATCTGATTGTTAATTAGCTGTGTATGTGACACACCTGTGCAGGAAGGGAAAACAGTGTTTTTCTTTTAAAATTGTGAAAAAGGTGTCACTTATTTTACATTATGCTGATGTTTTTTATGTTGCTCAGATTCTAAATGACATTTTAGAGGCTCCTAATTGGTCGCTGTTAGATGCCAGAGGATTATTGGTATTAATTACCCAGTTTATTTGAAGCTGTTTTTTCATTTGCCTCAGTGTATTGACATAGCATCTACAATAACAGGTTTATAAAAAGCATTGTGCTTTTAATGATGACTTCAATAGGCCTTTTTCCACAGACTTGTCATAGCAGGAAAAGCACGGGTATTACTTATTACATGTACAACGGCTCTGTTCTATTCAAGAGTCCCGCTAAGCCATGACAGCATGCACAATTTCAAGATCCTGACACTGAAGAAGCTCATAGTAATTCAGCCATATTTAATGTTATTGTTCACACCTGACGTGTAAAAGCCTTTTGGATTACTGTATTTTATAACCAAACACCAATACAGACCTGGTACACCAAGCTAAAAAAAACAATTGGTTAACATTCTCTGAACACACTAACAAGGAATGGCTTCAAAGCTGGTTGCAGTATTCAACAGTATGTTTAATTAAAGGTCTGAAACATCAACCACTGGTATGTAGCTTTAAAAACACCTTGTGCTAAATCCTATTTATCCACCTCTCCTCGCTTTGCTTTCTTCTCTCCTTCCTGCCCCCTTCCCGGTGAAATGCGCTGGCTATTGATTCTCCCGCAGGGGATGATTAGCCCTAACCTGTGTCAGAGTGCCGAGTCAGGGCCGTGATAATGCCTTCACTCAATGCACAATAACAACTCAGGTGCCCCAGGAGCAAGTGCTAGCTGCATGGCGCGTGCTAGCATGCTAATTTGCAGAGACTTGTGATAAATGCATGCTGTCAATCCCGCTGAACAAAGCCGGCCTCTCAGCGGTGCGGGAGCAAGGCCCATCAGATAAGCTACATCAAACAAATAGGTGGGAGTGGGATTGTTTATGCAGTGCTGTGACATACAGTATGTGTAGATATATGTACACACTCATATCGAGCAAACCCAGCTGCAAACGATGCAACGCAGACGTCACATTGCTACTTTCACAATCCTTAACGGCCAGTGCACAGCCCACATACCTCTGACACCTCATTAGTCTTCATGTACCCCCATGAGAGTCCTGCACAGACCTCGAATTTCAGCTTGAGGCCCCCAATTCAGTGAATCCTGAACCTGAGCCAGAGCCTAAAACCAACGCTCTAATGTCAGAATACCCTCCCTTCCCTTTGCCTTTCCTCCTTTTGACCTTCTTACTAACACCATTTTAGTATACACACATTCTAAGGAGGGTAGAGGTGTCACAATCTAAAGAGGCATTCAGTGTAACAATGCAATAAAGACGATGTCTACTCTGCTGCTGTATTGGACTATCCATCATGATAAAGCGACTAGTCAAACTATACATACAAAGACATAAACAGTCATATGGTCATGTAGCCCTCACCAAATAATACTTAGCCAGCCATCGCACATGATGTTTGATCCTCTCCTCGTTGATAAAAGACACTCTTAAACAGTCGTAATGCTTAACAATAGAAAAAACGCTTCATAAATCAAAACTGACTGACCACTTTGCCTTGATGTGAAAGGAGCACAGTGACAAAAGGCAAGTTGACAAATGATTGGCAAATCTTCACCACCCATAAATCTTTGAAAACCTGACATATGGGCAATGATCCAACAATCAGTCAATGTGTCAAGAGAGTGGAGTGCAAGGCCACTGCTGACTAAGAACAAGTCTAAGAAATAATTTTTCAGAATAGCCTTTAATGTATTATTTAGTGGGAATGCTGATACAGCATTCCAACTATGTTATTCGACGCACAAAATTCTTTATTATTCCGCCGGGTTATTTTGCGCCTCTTCTTCTCCCACATTCCACATTGCAGAAACTCCGTTCAAACATCAAAACGTTCAGCTCGGTCAGGAATCGATGGCTATTACTTTTATCATTCATAACTTTCATAATTCCAGAGATACATCCCATAATTCATCAAATATTTAACATTGAAGTCAATGGAGAAACTCTTCAGACTTGAAAAATCTTCATGCGACTTCAACTGCTAACTGTTCCTTCATACTTTTCACTCAGAAACCATTGTAAGTTCAGCTTCATCTTTCCCCACCACAGCAGCCGCACACCTTTAGTTAATATGCCAAAAAGGCCACATTATTAACCCAAAAGTCCACAAAAAGCACACTTCAGATGCTCAAGTTCCTTGACATGCTTCACGCTTTGAAATTTCACCGATATCTTTATGGTTCTTCAACAAAACGTTCACATGTAAGAGGTTTATCTCTCATTCAGAACAATGAAAATGTTCTCCTCTAACTGCACATCACCATGGAAACCTTTGATCTCTGGCCACGTCGTTAGCTCAAATATAAACACCTGTGTCATGAAACACGATGATGTCATAACTCCAACTGACATGCTCAGAGCAGCAGACTACAGATAATGGCTCTACGTTAATTATGGGGTGTCATCATATGCCGTTTCCATGGAAACGCATCCCTCGCCATAAAAGACGATGTCGCTATAACTCCTATGAAAATGTTCAAAAAGTGCTCAAACTTCACATGTGTGCTAACAGTCCAGCTGTGAAGACATCTACGGGACAGTTTTGAGATTTCTTCAAATGCCGTTGCCATGGCAACACAATGCTCACCATGAAACACGGTTTTCTCATAACTTCAGTGAAAATTGTCCAAACGGCCCAAAACTTCACAGGTTTGGTAACGATGCAGCCATCAACGCATCTAAGCGTATTATGGGATGTCATCAAATGCCGTTGGCATGGCGACAGATCATTCACCATCAAGTTAGTTCAAAAGTTTGCAGTTCAAATATCCTGCTGCTTTTCCAAGCCTTTTTACTTTCTTTTCTTCTCTCATCACACATTCATGTATCATTTCAATCTAAATTCTTCACTTTCTTCTTACACATTACATTTCAGCATAGCAATTCAGCGTCAGCTTTTCAGCATAAAGCATTCCCACTTGCAATTTCATCAGGAATTGTATTCTCTAGTTTTGAGATGTTTTGCTGCCATACCAATACAATGTGAAGTAAATGTAATATATATGAAAAGATATAAACAATATGTCGTGGCGGTAGTTATTCCGTAATCCCGCTGCCAGACAGAAAAACAAACCAAACTGAAAACATGGCCTTGGTAAAGGTAATAACAATAAGCTGGTTGTGTATTTTGGAATTGGGTTTACACTCTTTTCAAACTCATTCATTACATCCATATACACATTCATATTGAAACTTTAAATGTAAACACAGAATATGCAGATTCATACAGGGCCCAAGGGGTCACTGACTGGTTTAAAAAGTGTGAAAATGATTTGAATAAAAGGGTCAGGTCTATGGAGTTAGAGATCTTGAACACCTATGGGAGGTGCTCTCAAACACCATCATCAAAATATCTTTCAGAGGAATCGTAGAGACTACAGTATAAGCCTTAGCAGATGCTTCATGTTAGTTTTTCCTTTTATACCCAATTGTATGAGATAATTTAAATGAGTCTCAGCCATGAAGTGAACACTGCAAGCCCCCAGCAAAACACAGGGTTTCCTTATTTATTGAATTTGGACATAATGTTTAACATGCAGTGCATTGAAGTTGCGGAGTAATGGGCAAACGCAGGGTGTGGGTTTCTACACAAAGACAAAGAGTACAAAGAGGTTCTGTTGGCAGCGCTGCCATTCTGCGTCAAAATGAGCCCGCAAAAGGAAAAAAGAGAGAGAGAAGCTTTTGAGAGGGAATTTGTGATTCTCTTGCTCTTACAAATCAACAAAAATACCCACGCAAACACACTAATGTTTGAGGGGGCTTTATTTGCTTGAGCTGAATGTTGCGTGTGCGCACACAGACTCGCAGGCAAAAACACAGCTATTTTCGAACCTCTTTTCCAACCCACATAAACACACCCAATCAGTGATCCTCTCTTGGAATGCATCTGAAATGAGACAAAGAGGAAGAGGGGGTGGAGGAGGGGAATAAAGGCCTGTTCCAGCACCAGTCAGCATCTTCATTCTCCAGCCTCATTGATGCTCTACAGCAGTGACACACACACTCTCTGTCACACACACTTTGATGTCTTTTTTAAGATGTAAAGAGACAATGTGTAGTCTTGGCTCCTGTTGGAGCTCCTGTTGGAGCCAAGCCTCTATGTGAAGCAGCGAGGACATAGTGTTGAGAGAGGCATATGGAGGAGAATGGTGCAGAGATATCATAATTTCACCCAAACCCTTTTTTTTCTAAATGCTTAGTCATTATTCAAATGTGCGCGCTTAGGGTGAATACATAATGTGGGCACAGACTGGTGGGAATATTTCTGGCAACAATAGCATCTCCACTGATCCTTGACAAACTAGTTTTGTCGATTATATCTCCATGTTGACCTTTACCACTCCACTCGCAGCTAAAAACAACAAACAACAAAGCATTCATTTTGAATTTACTGCAGTGCAGATCTTCCCTCAGCTGCAACAAACAGATGTTAATGAAGAACTTCTCTAACGTGTTTCATTAATTCTGAACGTTCCCTTCAGAAAGTGACTCGAGGAGCTAGGCCTTTTTCTCCACAGAACAAGTCAATTGCTGCTCATTTATCTTACAGATACAAAGAACTGATAAATAAGAAATGCTCTTTTTTCTTCCCCATCTCTGAGGCCAGAGTGTGTGCTTCTCTCTGATCTCTGCCGCTCTCATAGAAACGGGGATCAGATTGTTTGAGACTTTTTATGTGTCTGAGCTTCACTTCAGTTCCCATTGTTGGGATTACCCGTCCCTTTTGAAATGAAAGATTGAATTGCTTTCTTTGAAATTAGTTTGCAATGAACTTTCTTTAAAAGGTTCCAGCCATGTTTTAGGAGACATTCATGAATAATTTATCAATGTTTGTTTATAGTAGGGGTGCCGTTATGCAATATTTATGTACAGTAGGATAGTCTTGGTGTCAAATACAAGTATTGCAGACAAATCTATTTTGTGTTTCCAACTGAAGAAATGGGAAATAAGGCATGGAAGATATTTTCGTAGGGAATTGTCAACAGAAAAGACAAATGAAAGACAAAGTTATCCCTAGATAAAGCAAGTTACAACAGTGCTGTGGTGAATAATAAAGCTCTTTAAGACCTCATGTCTGTCATGTTGAATCAGCACTGAGTGTGCCTCAAGAGAAAAGAAGCAATAACTGTCCTGACAGCGTGCATGTTTGTGACTGCGTAGATCTTGCAAGATACTGTAACGCTTGTTAGAAGACACAATGCTTAAGTGTAAGTGGGTGGGCAATGGTGGATTCACGTTGTTTTAGAGCTCAATTTAACCAGCATCTCATGGAGATTTAATCTTGTTATGGCGGCTGAGGCTGGCTGTCAAGAATTATTCTTAGATATGATAATCACTGCAGGCTCACACTGAAAGTTGATATGAAAAGGGAAAAAAATATTTAAATCCTCTTGAGAAATGGTCCAAGCTCAGGAATTTTTCTCAGGGGGTTTCCATCAGGAAAAAAGAGATGTTATAATGAAATAAAATGTACTGTACGCTGCCTACGGAGAAACATCTCAATATCTGGGTGAGGTCTAAGATATCAAGTCTTCGAATGATGGATATGTGCTCAGAATGTAAAGGTTCACCTAACCTAAACCAAAATGCTTGTCTCTAATATGGCCGAAGATAACAAGAATAAGAGGCTTGTTGGTGTCAACAGTGGCAATGCCGACATGCTGCTGTTTGGCAGGTAGAATTTTTACCATATTATCCAACCTATTATCCACAACCACCTTGGCTGTGTCCGAGAATTTCTGCCAGAACTGACAAACAAACCACAACTTTTTCTTGATTATTTACTCATTTATTTCTGTCACCAACCAAGTGTATAGTTGTATATCTCAACCTCTTGATGAACTATTTTACCTTCTGATGTGTTCCGACGACCCATACAAACGACCTCTTTTTTCAAGCATAACTTTCTGCTTTTATTTATGTCTTTTAATGTGTCGGTTGATTATGTATGTGTATATTTATTTTTATACATATTGTTATATATATTTGTCTTTTTATTCCTCGGGATTGTGGGAAACACTATTTTGTTCTCTGTCTGTACACACAAACTGAAAGATTGACAATAAAGTTGACTTTGACTAGTCATTATCTTAGCGTGTTTGCATGCTGATTATCCTACTCGTGAGTTATTTGGTCATCAGCAAAAGTTATAGAAAAATTAAAATCATCAAAGTGATCGACCAACTGACCGGCATTACCCATAGACCCACAACTCTAGCGGGGCAAGAAGACAGTATTGCATTTTCTTACATCACTTTTATCCTACTGATTGCTCATTGTGGATCAGATTCAATTTGTATTCAAATAAAGGACTTCTTTCTATATTTTGGCTGCAAAGTACTTGGAATTGAAACTCTGACAAGTTCACCATTATTCCATCCTGAGTATTATTCAGTCCGGAGTAAATATAGCTCAGATCCTCTCCCACTGGCTCTCTCAGTGTCTCTGCTCCCCTCTCTCCAACTGATTTGCCCTGTAGTTGTTGCAGGTCTGCGTGAGTGAATAGACCCTCGCCTCGTCAATAAAGCAATCATTAGAGGCAGATTGAGTTTGTGCTTGTGTACTGACAGCGCATTGGATGGGGTGAATGGAGGAGGAGGAGGAGGAGAGCGAGTTTGAGAGGGACGCTGATGGTGAGATTCGATATTTTGATGCGTGTTGGCTGAATCTGTCTCAGCCAATTTAAATGATGGGAAACACTCACATTGTTTTTTTTTGTCCCACAGAGAATCTGAAGTGTCTTATTTTAAAGCATGCTCATATGTGATCATAGATGTGTACATTACTCTTCTGTCTATTTCCTTCTTTTCAAACAATGATCAGATTTTGCAGCACAAACATTTTCACTATCCTCTTCAACCCCGCCCATCCTTCATTCTGTCTCTGCCTGAGCTAAGAGTCCCCGGGGCAGGGTCAGTGCCGGGCAGTGATTTCACTGTGTTTGAAATGCAATCAGTCCCAATTCTCTGTGCTCTCTCTCCAGCTCTCTAACAGAGAGCTGGCATCACCCCATCGAATGAAGCCCATCGTTAAAGGATATCCAGGCAGACAGAGAGAGAGAAAATGAGGGGAGTTGAGAGAAGTTTGGCAAGGTTGCTAAACCATCGTGTTTCTCTGGGTGCTGTGCTGCTGCATCTACATAACCACCATGCTCCTAACAAGTGTGTAGGAAGACCCAATAAATATTGCCTCAGTAGAGAATTGAAAACTGTGAGTTGATTGCTACTCTTCTCAGAAACAGTCTTAGAGTATAAAACAAAAATTCAAATGTATCTGTAAAGTTGTTCTGTTACTATACTGAAAAATGTGAGTTCTTGTTCAATCAATCAATCAATCAATGTTTATTTATATAGCCCAATATCACAAAGTTACATTTGTCTCAGTGGACTTTACAGTTTGTACAGAATATCAGTATGAGAATATGACACCCTCTGTCCTTAGACCCTCACATCGGACAAGAACAACTTCCAAAGAAAACCCCACAGTTTAAAGGGGAACATGGAAGAAACTTTGAGGAGAGCAACAGAGGAGGGATCCCTCTCCCAGGATGGACAGACGTGCAATAGATGCCGTGTGTACTGTGTACAACATAGGTAGTCCAAATGCTTGAAAATGCATGTGTCTATAATAATAAGATGTTGCATTTAGTTACTCATTTACAATGAAATAGGGCCGCAGCTAAGGTTTAAATAAATACTAAGGTCAATCATTCCATTATTCCCCACCCCAACTGTTAATACCTGTTTTCAACTAACCTTTTAAATCAATGATTATATCTGTCAAGGATTTCACTCATGGAAACAGCCTTGGTGGAGGCTGTCAGAGTTTCCTTTTTTGTTGGTACAAAACAAGTCCATTTCATACATTTTATTGATTCATATACTGGAATCGGCAGACACAAACTCCCCCCACATTCCCAGCCAGACCTGACCATGACGGCAGCGTCCTCATTGGTAGCTTCTATATGACCCTGCTACCGCTAACATTGATGAAACACTAATACAAACATATTTTAATTGCATTGGTATATAAAACAAATCATTAGTCATACATCTTGGCTTTACAGGTCAATAAGGGATGAAGTGGAAACAGCACTGCATATGGGTAATAATCATCTGTGGCTTTATCACTGAGAGCGACATCTTTCCTGTTATTTGATTTGTTGTCAATATAAAAAAATATTGATTACAACGGCTTAAAGCTCCTCGAGGCTTTGGGGATGAAAGTTTAATGATGCAGTGTAGTGAAACATATATCCCACATCACATTGTAAACCAACCGGCAAACATGCGCAGGACCATGAAAATGAAAATGTTAGCAGAGTGGAGCATGTAGCTTTTGTTCTACTGTCTGTCTAAACACTGATATTTTAAGAAGGTCACATAGAAAATCCAAAAGACTCATAACATTGGGTGAAGCAGACTTAAGAGGAAATCTGTAATGGCTGCGATGTATTATTCATAGACAGACATCATAAAAAAGTTGTTCTTGGAAATGTTTCATACAGAGGAAAGCTGTATTTCTTACAAATGATCTACCCTTTTATTGTGTGTCTGCCATGTTAAATCACAAGGAATGAATGCTTATAACTGTGACTGGTAAATCCTGTTTGACTTTTATGATGTCCCTGAGGTAGACCTCCTATCTCATCCCTGGTCCCCCTTTTTCTGCTTCTTTAATGCCAAGAAAAGCATAACTCAGTGTAGAAATATTGTAACACACCTCAGTCAATGATATGTATCCAATATCCGTGTTTGGTCATTTCGCCCCAAATGTTTATTTTTCACGTTCCATTTACCGTGAATCCAATTTTCACTCTTGTGTACAGCTATCTTGTGCACATGAGTGATGTGTCCCCTCCAACTCAATAAAATATGTCTTTAAGGATATAATGGGCTTTAGGGAGAACACGTTCCACAGACCCTGAGACGTACGTTTGACATGTTTGTTCAGTAGCTTTATGATTCAACGCTATCAGTTCTACAGTGTGAGCATGGAAAGGCATATCTGTTAGTTTCGAAATGTGCCCTTCTTGCCTATAGGCACGCTGCTTTATCTCATAGTGGCATGATTGCAGGGAACCCTGAGACGAATGTACACGTTTAATGTCATGGATCACGCAGAGCACGAAGGGGATAAAGGGGAGTAGACACCCTTTTCCAATTGTACACCGTCGTATTTTTCATTCCAATAACAACAATCCCTTGTGCCATTACATGCATAGCAGCTACACCAAAACCAATTCAGAATGATGTACAATCCTATGCAATATACTCGTGGTCGAAGACATCAGGCTATGTTGATACAGATCTACAAGACCATGTGGCGAGCAAGGCCATTTACTTACTACCTAATCTGAAAATGCTGGCTGAAAGTGCGCATTTGTCAACGGTTTTATCAAGTAGGCACATTCCCTCGCCAATATTTCATTGAGATATGACCGTGACACCAACAGCAGGCTCAGTTAATACCTAGTGGCACCCAAGAACCCCCCCTCCCACTTCTCAGTAATCACATATACTGCCCTACACTTTGACTTAAAGCTTGTTCAAACAAAACTCAATCATTTCTCAAGTCACTACGGGTCTCGACAACAGGCTAATTAGATGGCTGACCCTGCTGATTGGAAAAAGCTCACTCAGCAATTTATAAACGAAATTCTATCAGCAAGTACAAAGCTTAACTCAGAGCTGTCAGCTGTCAGTAATTTACAGATGGGTGATGAATTAAAGGGAATGAAGTGGTATGGTGTTGTTCACCGTGAGCCCCCCGGAACAGCTTCAATGCTCCTTGCCATATATTATCAGTCTCAGAAATGGAGAACATTCTTCCGCGGTCTTTCTCTAATCTCTGACCAAGTGTTTTAGTTACCTATCATTACCCATACGTTAGTCATTGTTTTTTTAACCGTCGTTTTTCCCAAACCTTAATGAAACCATATTTTAGACATTATAGAAAGGGTTGGCATTGGACATCAAACGACAAAAACATTTGATTTGATTAGATTTATTTTGAATGTGTAAAACGATAATACAATAAAATGTATGTGTTAATGTGTTAATGAAATGTAACATAAGAATTATTATACCATACACAATTAAGCAGTGTCAAATTGATATACAAAAATATTACTGATTCTAAATTATATATAAACAAATTATCGTGTGCGTGTGTGTGTGTGTGTGTGTGTGTGTGTGTGTGTGTGTGTGTGTGTGTGTGTGTGTGTGTGTGTGTGTGTGTGTGTGTG
>CALSBZ010046719.1:3017261-3035529 GCA_943591055.1 Gobionotothen gibberifrons
TGTGACTATAATTGGGTTTTGATTGAAACCCCTCTAACCCAAACAAAATGGTTTGCAGTTTAAAAAAAGATCAATTGTGTGGTGTGGAAAGCACCGGGAGCACACAATCACGAGCCAACAGGAGAGAGAGAAGATGTAGATATTACCATTTGGAAGGAACAGGTGATAAAATAGCTCTCATTTTTAAATCTTAGTCATGACCTCAGAAAAGAATGACATTTATAACAGGTTTTAGAGAGGATGGTCAAAAGTGATTGAGTCATTAGTTGATGGAGAGGTAATGGCAACAAAGCATTCAAAAGCAAAAATGAAATGAGCCGGCACATTAGCTGTGTCAAGGCTAATGAAAATCACTATTATGCATCATTAGCTGATGTATGACCAATGTCAAAACTGTATTAATTCAGACCAAACTTTTACAGGGGCAGTAATAAAAACGTTTTTATACAGGGTCAGGGAGGTAGGGCCGATGAAAATACTTGACATCTAAAATGGAGTCATGGATCCTAGCTGACAAGTCATATAAAACACCCCATTGGGTTGAACTTTCACTGAGGTAGAGGTAGTTGTGAATTAACACTGAGGATTAACAATAAACATTATTATATAAAGAGTGTCTCGAGACCAAGTCTTATTTGAAGTGTTATCACTGGTTTTATTAGGATCAGTACAAAAACAAATAAGGTGATTTTGGCCCCAATATGGCTTTATCTTAGTATCAGATCAAAACCAAGTTGAAGATCTCAGTGCAGTTGCATAGTGAGTGGAATCAGCTTTATGGTGGCAAAAACCCAAAAGAACACATCTAAAATAAGAAAAAGTCGTTGAGTGATTGACTTTGCAAACCAATTCTACAAGAATTCTGCGCTCTCGTTTTACCACTGCCAAAAGCACAACAACAAAAAAAGAGAAGCAAATGGATTGCTGCTATTTGCAGAAACATCTGGACAGGACAAACGTACAAACGATGGCTTGATTATACCATGTTAATCCCTCATGTAGATGGTTTTCAACGGATAGATAACAACTTTTTGAAGACCTGTGTGCTGGCCAAGATAAAAAAATGTCAGAGGGTCACCAAAATCATCCTCTGTACAAAAGGTCATCCATGCACATCGTTTTTGACTGTCTCGACCAAGGGGTGGACCAACCAACCTGACATTGCTTACATTGTGGTTTTTTTCTACAGATTATTTTTACATTTCAAATACCTTCAGAAGCCTATTCTGTATGTGGACCACTTTTTTCCGTCTCACCAACAGCATCTGTACCAGTGAGTAAGTAATTTGCCGACTCCTGCAGAGAGAGGTTCATTTGTTTTCATCATCAACAAGCACGAGTGGGCGATGTGTTAATGGCTGCACTGTGCTCTCATGAGGATACCATTATCCATTGGAGGAAAATCAAGTCATTCCGAATTTTCCAAGACAGAAAGTCCATTGGAGCATACTGATCTACATGAACTATGCATAAACACCTTAGGGGATGCTTTAAATGTGTTTTCAGGTTTGAAAAAGCGTGTTCGTTGTGTGCATTTACCCTCAACTACAACCTTCGACCTGATGTTTTAAGGGGAGAAAAAGCAGCATCAGGATCTGAATTTAATTATTTACCCCTGGGCTTATAAGCTTAACCTGTAGAAACACCAATAAGGAAAGTCTCTGACATACTCAAGGCCTCAGACCAAATTATATCTGTATTAAACCAATACTACTGAACTTGCTGATGCGCTTCCCAGCATGCATTTGTTTAGGATAATTGAGGCGAGATGTTCTGTTTATAAGGGTAGTATGTCATTTCTCCTGTTTTAAATGACAGGCTGTTAAACAAGTCCTCAACCACGAGCATAGGTGACCTGTGAAATGAGAGAAAAGGCGAAACAGATATTGTAATTGGACTTGATTACTGCCAACCCATCTGACGAAGCAGGGCCTTGATGCTGGTGAGGTCAAACATATTTAAATGCAAATGGACGCCATTACCAACAAGTATAACTTTCAGGTCTAATTTAATTGCACAAGTAACGACTGTCTGTGTTACAAAGAGATTACAATTGTTCTATTTCAGCCTCTCAGTGCCTCTCCTCCAATGTTCTGCTCAAATTCATGCAAGACCTGAATAATTAATTGGACATTAATTGCGTTCAAGGTTTTGGCTTCCAACAATTCAATTAACAGGATTTACTTCGATATTGATGTTTAAAATGCTTGCTTAGCTCATGGAAAACGTTCCTTTATGTTGCAACTACAGTCTTAGTTAAACATTTATATTCAGAGAGCAGACGGGGGAAATGAAATTGCACTAAGTTTAGGTGAAGAACATATTTTAATTAAAGTGGAATTGAGAGCAGTGCTGTTCATTTAAATGTCGAAATATAAAATACAAATATTTTTGTTCTGAAAATGAATAGAATACTGTAATCTCACTAACAGACAAGAATAATTGGGATTTCATAATTATACAATTGTTGAGACCTAATGGACACATGATACAGAAAACTAGAGTTGTACGAAATAATTGTATATGATAAACCAATAATTAAGAATTCTTTAAAATGTTCAAATTGCAACAAGTTAGCACGAGTCAAGAGGACAAAACTAGATGACAAGAGACTGTTTATACAGTGTCTTGCATTTGTTTGCATGTATCATTCAGAAAGAACAAGACTAAGGATCTGCAGCAAGGCTTAGTTAGGCACAGTGGGACTTTGAGCTAAATGCTTGTGCTAAGATTGCTACATGATAACAATGACAAAGCTAAAAACTGAATGCTAGCATTTTTTTAGCCGCTATAAATTAAGCCCAACTGTTTCACCAGATTAGTTTAGCGTGTTAGCATGACGACATTTGCTAAAAGCCATTAAATAACAGCTGATGTCGATGAGAATGTGATCAGTTTGCAAAAAACGTATCATAAACAAATGTAGCCTATTGTACAAATTCAAAGTTAGTCTGCATGATGGCACTAGAGTTCAAGTTTAGGGAACAATTCATCTTAAAGGGAACAGACATTTCTGTATTCATGTCAAAGGCATTTTACGCTCAACCACAAATGTCAACCTGCTGGCAACACACGAGAGAAAAAATACATGTGTATATACTGTATAATCAGAGCAATACATGGATTCATCCATGACAGGGTTGCCAACTCTCACGCATCTGGCGTGTGACACACGCTTTCACTCTCAATCTCACGCTCTCACGCTGCCCAAACTATTCTCACGCCAAAAACAAGATGAACCGGCAATCGTTTTTGGTTGGTTATTTACAATGTTGAGTTGACGCTCTGCTCAAGCTGTTGATCCGCTCCCTCCCTGCCCCGACCACTCTTAACAACTTTAACAGACAGCAGAGCAGTGGGAGCCGGTTGGTCAGTCCCCGACCCGTATTGCGCATGCGCAGATCTAAGATCCAGTAGAAATGATAAAAAAGTTAAAGTCTGGTGCTTATTGTTCTACTAGGCCAAAATAGAGTCAAAGAGTATATGAGAGTGAGAGTGTGTTAATTAATATATTTGGCAGTTTGGAGTAAGTCTGTAGATTGGTTTCTGTGTGTTTCATGTATAGGCCTCTCACGATAATTAATTTTGTTGGATACATTTTCCCGGAAATGATTGCGATAAACGATAATATTGTCGGCACCGTTGTATGACCATTTTAGACCACTGACATAATGATAATATATAATAATAATTCAAGTACATCCTTTCAAACTGCTAGTCACATCCTCATGTAAATGGCAATTTATCGAGTTCATTTTTATTTATCGTACGATAAGTCAATTAATTGCTTATCGCGACAGGCACACAATAAAACAGTGGAAACAAACATGTGTTTGACTTTCATTAGTGAATGAAACTTTGTGCCCTTTATAGTCTGTGTCCAATATTGTGTATTTGTATATATTGTATATATCCTATATGCTAAGGTCCCGCTGCTGACACGATAGCAGTCATTTAGTGTGCATACAGTATGTGTAATCAAACCCATGATATAAAAATCTCACTCTAGCCAGGTACCCAAAGTTGGCAACCCTGCCATGATAATAAACTGTACACGTACAAAAACAGAAATATTCACAAAAAAGCCATTTTCTCAGAAAAAACAATCTCTACTGTTGCAGAAAAGCGTTCAAACATGCTGCACCAAAGCCACCGCACAAGCCAATATCTCCTGGGATATTCGAAAGAAGCAGAGATCCATACAGGACTGAACCTTCTGTCAGCGGGGGGCACCAGTAATGAAATTGCATATGCATACAGTAGCATAGGCCACAGACTGGCTGAACTGACAGCACAACAGCTAAATGCATGACAGGCCCCACACAGCAAGGAAATATCACAGACGGGAGAAAATAGGATGCTGAAGGAGAGGGAGGAGGGAGGGCAAAATAAAGACATATGATGTGGGGAAGGTGAGAGAAAGTCACTGGGAGTCAAAAACGTCCCTGGACTGAATCTCACACGGGTAACAAGAACTACACAAACAGCCACAAAGGGAGGAATTAAACATGCCAGACACGGCCAAGCTGATAAAATCCCTTACAAGCACACACTTACCTGTAAACATATTTATGAGGTATATACAGAATAACACTGTCAAGGATCCATCTTGGACTTACATAAAGAAATGTCTACAAGCTAGCCGTGCTGGAATGTGAAGAGTAAACAATGCTGCAGCACTCATCACTAGCTCTCAATGCACTTGACAGCCGGCGTGTGAAGTGGAGCCTACTGGCAGAGACCACAGTGTGACTGAATGTTATTGGGACTACACCATTCTGTCAGATTTTTTTTTATGTTTAGTCTATTCCTTGGTCAAATGTCCTGATTACTTTTGATCATATTGAGTCAACCCAATTCTTTCATGTTTTTAGTAAAATGTAACGTTAAAGCTTTTGGCATTTCAGTCTTTTTTGCAATCATCAGCTTAAATTGAACATTTAAGTAAATATAAAACAATCTTGTTTTTTTTCTCCAAGCCCTGTTGTTGTCATTGTTAATTTATACAACAATGACAACAACAGTATACAAGTATAGTTGGCAGGTCCTTTATCTATATCTGCAGGTCAAACTAAAGCATCTATTTCATTGCATTCTTAGCTGTTCTATAAGTGTTGTACAAAGCTGGATTGCCTAATTTATGGTTTAATGTTTCTGTTAACCAAAGCAGCAAAATTCACACTATTATCCAAAATGTGTTAGAAAACAAATGTTGCCATTTCTAAACCCTTCAAATTGATGAAATGCCGCAAAAATACTTACCATTAAAGACAATGGGGTCCATTAGGACACAAGGTGGGACCATTATATAAAAGCAGATCAATAGCCAGAGAACATCAAGGAGACGAGGGGACAATTAGAGAAAGGGGGGACCATTAGAGACAAGGTTGACCGTAGAGACAAAAGAACGTATAGCAAGGACCATAACAGACAAGGGTCATCAGAGACAAGGGGGGCCAATTAGAGACAAGCGAGGACCATAAGAAACAAAGACCATCAGAGACAAATGGAGGACCATTCCATACATTAGAGATAGGAGAACATCAGGAACAAGGGGAAACATCAGGGGTAATGGGGACCATCAGAGACAAGCAGGTACCATTAGGCAAGGGGGAGCCATTAAAGACAAGCAAGGACCCTTAAAACAAGAGACAATAGGAGACAATTGGAGACAAGATAGGTCCACTGGAGACCACAGAACATACGTCACCAGGAGACATGCGTTGACGTCCTTTTTGCAAGTGTGATCGATAATACAGCAGGGCTGCCTATACACAAAGGTCTGTACACTTCATTGCTTTAAAAAGATAGAACAAAAATAACGAAGTGCATTACATTCACACAAACATTTTATGTACAGCACTTCATGCAAGAAATCATTTTCACCATCGTTATTTGCACCCAAATTAAATGTATTAAATATTTAGTTAACTAAAGAAAACATGTGGCCCGCTGAAACTGGGTTAACCTTTGGCTGATCCCATACTTTTCAAAACTCACATTAAGAGGTTAATTGTGAATGCCTTCTGTTGTGCATCAGAAAGCCTTGTGATTTTCACAAGGCATGTACCGTATATAACGACATGACCGCAATATATATAGACATTTTGAAAAACATCCTCCTGTCTTTCAGAACGCTCATTGCTTTATTGTGTGGGTTATCCGGCATTCACCTTTTATGCTTATTTGATGGCATTCACTGATTGAATTCTTATTCTGCCAAGTTCTCCTTCTGCTCCTTTCACACGTTTAACAAAGGCTCCTTCACACGGTGAGAGGAAGAGAGGGGAGGAGGCATAGGAGTGGATAGAAAGAATGAATAAAGGAAAACAGAAAGTATAGAGAAATTGAATGACACTGCATGACATTGCCAGAAAATGTCTTTAAAAGTATATTCAGTGAAAGCTGAAATGGGCGGGGTAGGAAATGGGAAGCCGGTGGAGAAAGAAAGTTACAGAAAGAGCCAGGCTAAAGCACTCAAGGCTTCAGGCCTTTTTTAGATTCAAAGCACATGGTATATCCCGAGATTATTGACTAGAAATGTCAGCGAGGGGAGAGAAAGCATTCACAAGAAAGTAACAGGCAGAAAGAGAAAGTGGAAGAGAGAGGAAAGGGAAAGGAGGTGCGTGAAATAGGTAATGCAGAGAGTGAGGATGCAGAGAGCAAAAGGTTGAGGGGACAAAGAGAAAATAGAGAGTTACTCAGAGAGAAGGGGTGGAGTGGTCTGTACTCAGAGGTGGGATGAGGCGAGGGTAAAAGAGGAGAGGGTGGCCAAGGGCATGAGACTTCATCTTGAGGGAAAATATTACAGGCACACATGCTCACATGCCGCTACCTGTAAAGCATGAGGACGACTTGGGAAATCAGATGAGGCTCAGAGCGATGTTACCGCTCGTGTGTGCGTAGGACAGCGCTTGTAGATGTGCGTGCGTGTTAAGCCTTCAGCGTTTTAACAGGCTACGTGAAGCCCAGGAGAGAGTGGGAGGTGGGACTCTCCTGCTCTACCTGTGCCTGGAATAAAAAGATCTATTCAGTCAGTTGGACGTATGACCTCCAACTGACTGAGCAGCCGTTTTTGTTACCCCCCCCCAGCTCTCTGGGAGAGGGTCGGCTCTCTGCCCTTCATCTCTCATCCCTCTTCACTTGCTGTGAGGGGCAGCTAGTCATTTCCCACTGTCTCTGTCGAAGGTTGTAGGATGTCCAGTTAACATTGCAAAGGAGGAGGATTTCGCTGCTGGTCTGGTCATGGCAACCCCAAGCTATTGTCTTTGCTTTTATCCTTTATTTTCCTTCTTGTACAAAGGAAGCCTGACTGCAAGTTCCCAAGCACACAAAAAGTAACAAATATCCATCTGAAGTAGCACATTTTTACAAAGAACAAGCCTTCTTACTTATAATAATGACAAGTTGTATGATTAATGAAACAATCAGTCAATTGTTTTAGTAATTGTTATTTAGAACCATGTTTTTTTGCTTGGCACAGCAAATCGCATTGAAAAGGCGTTACATTTAAATATGTATTATTTGTTTGATTACATTTAAATGAGTCATAGGATATCGTTTGTATTGAGAGTGGAAGTTGCAGTCAATTCAGTTCCTGAGTTTTTATTGCAGTCCTTTTAGTTTTTCCATCCAGTTCATTCTTTGACTTTTTAATTACTAAAAAGTCAGTGAAACACAAAAAAGCTGCGGCACTAATTGCATTGTTGGCTCCTCGTAGTTAACATCCTCTCTAACTCTTTGAGCACGGTTTGAGCGGGGACATTAATTGTAGCATTATTATTGTTGCCCCACACCAACCTCTGACAATTAATTTGTAGTATTTCTTTAAATATTTTTTTTATAAAGAAACTCTAAAATACCAAAAACACCTGGTTACCAACAAAACAATACATGGTTTGAATAATGTCATTATCACCCAAATAAAACGACGCAAATCTATGATGTGATGTGTTTAATGAGGGATATTTGGTATCGCTGATTATGAATGAATAAACATGGGAGTTTGTGTGTGTTATGAGTGTGAGAATGATCATGAGGTAGACTCTGCTGAGGTTAACTGAGGAGAGAGCTCTCCTTGGGGAAAGTTGTGGTCTGTGTTGTTGTTGTTGTTGTTGTTTGTTTGTTCTGTGATTCTGCGGGTGAGAGGGAGAAGAAAGGACCAAAGACAATGCGAAGAGGATGTGAACCGAGTCATTATGAGAGGATGAGCTTAAGTGTTGTGAGTTTTTGTGTCTGAGCCAAACTAAGAAAAAGAACAAAACCTACACACAGAGAACAACGGCAATCCAAAGCCTCTAAACAGCATTTAGGGGACTGAAGCGCTGCCACGTGGGAAGCTCCTTCTTCAGCTTCCCAGGGAGACTCCCCTCTGCTGCTGGACAACACAGGCAAACCCCCTCTCTCCCTGCTGCTTTACACACTTTCCAATTCCTGTGGGATTGGAAGATGAGAGACCATGAGTCTGCCATCTTTTCAAAACTATTTCTACATGTGCCTAACAACCAGAGATAAGCAACATGCCATTCAAATTGGACTAATACAACTTGTAACCAAGGAATTTACCATTTATAGTAAGCAAAAAGGGCTGAGTTCTTTGAAGGAAATCTCAAACAATCTTAGCAGCAAAAAGGGAAATAAATAATCACCTTTAAAGAATTCATACATGAAGGAAAAAGCTAATAAAGACAAGGTTGGAGTGGTGGACAAAGCATCAGTAGAAAAAACGAATTGACAATATTATATCGCCAGAGAAAAGGCTTAGTTACACCAGTAAATTCATTCATGTCAATGGAATACCTCCGATAACTGTATCATGATGGGAGAAAAAAGGTGTTAGTCTTTTACATCCAGTTCAGTTTTCTTTTCATAAATAAATTGAGGACGCTAGCTCTGCATATTAGCTGTGCTGAACCATCCCTTTTGTTTAACCTTCTCTGTTGCAGTTGCTGTACAGAAGAGGGATGGCTATGAAACAGGAGGCCATTGTAAAACTATATATTTTTTAACAAACAAAGTTAGCAATCAAGCTTGCTAACTGACAGTATCCCAACAGGGAGTAAGGCAGTGGTTCCCAACCTGGGCCAAAGATCGCAGGGGGTGCGCCAGGCCTCAGATGATTTGAGGCCAAATATCATATTTAGACTTTTATTTTTTTACATAGAATTTTAACGCAATAAAAGCTAAAAGCCTTGTCTCTACATTACAATAACATGTACAAAAGAATTGATCAATTAATTTTAAGCTATTAAAAAGGCATAAAAAGACAGACATTTATTTTCTTTAATAGAAATGTTTCTTCTGCCCGTAAAGTGTCCAAACCAGGCTTTTCTGGATAAGTGCATTTTTAAAACATAGTCATTGTCCATGCCGGTTTCAGTTGGATTATTTGTCACAGTTGCTCCGATCAGATCGGTCTCCTCCATTTTGTAGATTATTTACGACTTTTGAATCCACATAAACACATCGGCAAAACCCGGCTTACTTTGAGCATGTGTTTTAAACAGTTTAATCCCTTTGTGAATTGTTTCCACTTGCGCCATCCTTTAATTTCTTCATACAGCGGGAATCCAAATTAATTAATCCTGAGTCCAATAACCATCAAAGTCACTCCAATAGTGCTCCTTAATTACGCTTTCATCCTCCTTTAACAAAATACTTCACATTCATTGAGTTTGTGACAGTAGTTGCAGCATTTTTGAGACTTTGAAACTTTAATTACCCCCCCCCTTGTGTGTGTGCAACAGGAGTCATTTGGGGGGGCTCTTGGGAAAAAAGGTTGGGAACCCCTGGAGTAAGGGATGCACTTCTCTGTGACTCTTTGGGTTGGTGTGGGTCCTAACAGGGAGAATTGTTAGAGGGAAACTTGGTGGTCGAGCTGTTCCCCTGTAAGAATATGATTGGACATTAATAGTCACCACTGAAAGTCAAACATGAATTAAGCAGCCGATCCCAATCAGCTAATGCAAACACAACTTTATTGCTCTTCCTATACAATGCACCTTTTTCATTTCCTTTTGTAGATTGGATCCAAGTTTTCAATTAGATTGTGTTTGCAATCATAATAAATGATGTGGGGAAAAAACAGCTTCATCACAGTTTTTCCCATAATCAGCTAAAGCTAGATGGTCACTGTGCCAAACTTTGTGTAGAGCTAGTGTCGAACAATACAAAAGCAAACCCCAAGTGTAATAGTGCTTAGATGATATGAATTTGAGTGAAAAAACATTGCATGATGACAATTGAAGGCACCAAATGAGCTAACAAGTAAAGCCCTTCAACAAAAAGCCCCTAAAGTTACTGCCTTTGTAGCTTTGACAGGAGGTTTTTATAGTGTGTTCCTCCTGACACATTACTGAGCCACTAGGGGGCTCTGGGGGAGAGATTGCGTCGTAACCATTGCAACTTTACCACAGTGAAATATGGGTAATCATTTCGCAACACTTCTCTGTCTTTGTCTGCTGGGTAGGAACATGTGCACACTGCGTGCATGTGCACACGCAGTATGTGTAAAGGCCCTTCAATCCATAACAAGAATGTGCTACCTTGCCCCTTATTTGAACCCCCTACATCAAGCCTTATTGTCTTCCATTTCTCCTTTCACACACGAACACACTAATCAGGGTTAGGCAGTCATTGTGAGAGGCAAAGGTCTGCAAGGCTGTTTGATAGCAGATTAGGCTGGCATGTCAGACAAGGGACCAGGCCACACAGGATGAAGTCACATGCTGAGTTTACACACAAGCACACAAACGCACACACATTCACAGTCAGAATGAGGGGGAAAATATGCGAATACACGAGCAAAGAAATGTTTTTGAAGCCAGACTTCCAAGGTCAAATCTGTTGTTGCAAGCTGGAAACAACTCAGAGGGCTGAATAGGGCAGCAGCAATTAATAGAAAACAATAGTCCTAAACTAAAGAGTTTTGTTTTTAGGAATCAAGCTGCCGCAACTGATTTGGTCATTTCACTTCAAAGGCGAACAACTTCTGCAAAGATTTTGAATTTGAGGAAATACGTTATCAGTAAGCTTGGGGAGCGGCTGGCATCAGTCATGACCAATCTTATCATCACCCGCCTTTACTCCTCTGCAAAAGCTCTGCGCTCTGCATTTCCTGATGAGAACAGTCTTCAGGCACAGTCGCCACAAAAGCTTCTTCGATGTCCTTGCGCAGGAGGTGCAGAATCGGCACAAGTAAATACGCGACACCTTAAATTAAATTAACTTGGCGGGAGATAAAGCTTTTGCTTACCCTTGTGTGGTGGTCCAAGGAGAGCTGTGGCATCGCAGGGAACACTTTAGTGAATAGCAACAAGCTGTGGTATAGACAGCCGACTGAGAGATTGGAAGGATCACAATCTATTCATGATGCCTATACAGGAGGACTGACATGTCATACATCAGATGGTTTTGTGTGCTTTCTAATAAAGTCTCAACATGTGCACATTTTTTTTTGCACAACACATCAACTTCCCAACACACAGCCGTGGTCACATCCTGGACTTGGTCTGCTCCACTGGTCTCACCATCCATCATCTGTCCAGCCTCAATCTCCACATCTCTGATCACCTGGCTATCATCATGGACATCAACATCCCCATCCCCGCCCAAAAGCAAAAACGCACAATACCCTACAGAAATCTCAAATCCATCTCACCCTCAGCAATCACTGCGTCCATTACCTGCAAGATGTCCGTCTCCCCCCCCCCCCACACTTTCTGAAAACCCATCTGAACTTGTGGACTATTATAACAGCACCCTCTCCTTCTGTCTCAATGAATTGGCCCCCACAAAAACAAAAAATGTCTCTTTCATACACCCCGCCCCCTGGTATACCCCCGAACTCCGCCAAATGAAATCAAGGAAACGTCAACTTGAACGCCAACACAAGAAAACCACACTAACAGTCCATTTTCAAATCTACAAAGACTATCTCCAGCAGTACAGTAACGCACTCAAAGAAGCCCGGTCTAATTACTACTCACAACTCATTCAATCTGGCTCCAGCAACCCCAAGCGTCTGTTCTCCACCATCAGCAAACTTCTCAAACCCTGTGACAACGCCACCTCATCCTTCACAACCGAACAGTGCAACTCCTTCCTCTCGTTTTTCCAAACCAAATCCCCCCCCTTCACCTCACAGCCCCTGTCCCACTTCTCCCCTGTGACCCCCATGCAACTGTCCGACTTCATGACTGGAATTAACTCCACCTGCACACTTGACCCAATGCCCTCCAAATGTGTTAAAGAGAGCCTCCCTGCCATCTCCCAACTCATCACCACCATCATTAACTCCTCCCTTAGATCTGGATCAGTTCCCCCCTCTCTCAAACTGGCTGCTGTCACACCCATTCTAAAAAGACCTGGACTCACACCTGACATCATGTCCAACTTCCGGCCCATCTCAAATCTCCCCTTTCTGTCAAAAATACTTGAACGTGTCATTGCCTCGCAACTAAAATCCCACCTCAGCTCCAATGACCTCTTTGAGCCATTTCAATCCGGTTTCCGATCAAAACACAGCACAGAAACAGCTCTTCTGAAAATCACAAACGACCTCCTCCTCTCCTCTGACTCCGGCAACCTGAACATCCTCATCCTCCTCGACCTCACCGCAGCATTCGACACCATCAACCACGCCATCCTGCTGTCCCTCCTCGAATCATCACTCAACATCACCGACACTGCACTCTCCTGGCTGAAATCCTACCTCACCGACAGACATCAGTTTATTAACATCAACAACTGCACCTCCTCCACTGCTCCTCTGTCCCAAGGCGTCCCCCAGGGTTCGGTGCTTGGCCCCCTCCTCTTCATCCTCCCCCTTGGCAAAATAATTTGTCGCCACAACCTTCAATTTCACTGCTACGCCGATGACATCCAACTTTATATCTCAACAAAAACCATCACCCCCACAACACACTCCACTCACCAACTGTCTCTCAGAAATAAAAGCATGGATGCAAACAAACTATCTCCAACTGAACAGTGCCAAATCAGACATCATCATCATCGGCCCCCCATCCCGTATCAAAGACATCCAGAACTTCAACTTCACCATTGACAGCCACACTCTATCTCCCCCCCTCACATCCGCAACCTCGGAGTCATTTTCGACAGTCAGCTCAAATTCAACCACCACATAAATCACATCACCAGGACCGCCTTTTTCCACCTCAAAAACATTGCCCGTCTCCGCCCATCACTCTCCTCCTCTGCTGCTGAAACCCTGATTCATGCATTCATCACATCACGACTCGACTACTGCAATAGCATCCTCTACGGCATACCATCCAACCTCCTCAATAAACTCCAACGTATCCAGAACTCTGCTGCCCGCCTCCTCACCCACACCCTCTCCTGAGACCACATCACTCCTGTCCTCCAGAACCTCCACTGGCTCCCCGTCCGTCAAAGAATCCACTTCAAAGTCCTCCTCATTACTCACAAAGCCCTCAACAATCAGGCCCCCCCCTTCCTCACAGACCTGCTGCACCACCACACCCCTTCCCGCAGCCTCCGCTCATCAGAAGCCAACCTCCTATCCATCCCCACCCGCACCAATCACCGGACCTGGGGGGACAGAGCCTTCTCCGTCGCTGCCCCCTCCCTCTAGAACTCACTCCCACAACCCATCAGAGACTGCCCTGACCTCACCACCTTCAAAAAACTCACAAAAACTCACCTCTTCAATCTGGCTTTTAATGTGTGATTGTTTTTGTATTATTTGACTTTAACTTTAACTATATATGTATGTGTTGTTCCTTTCTTTTCTTTTCTCCTTACTATATCTGTAAAGCGTCTTTGAGCACCTGTAAAAGCGCTAACAAAATTAATCTATTATTATTTTTCTTATTTTTTTTTGATAATCTAAAATAACAGCATAAACCACAGGCTAATTATATAAACCATCGGACATGTGCAGTGCACCTCTGGCTTGTTCTAAGCAGGTGGGAAGTGCAAAGTACACAAATGTATCACATCAAAATTGCACTCGGGTGCCTGTTAATAACTGACACATCCCCACTGTGCATGCCCAACATTCACATTCAGGGCAAATCAATAAATAAAAAAACACAGCGTGAAAGTGAGAAAAGCAGCGTGTTCATTCATCCAATAAAGACACTTCACTTAAATCCTGGCTGCATGCCATCATAAAATGAGAGTCCCTACTATTATCCATATTTTAACAATAAAAGCCCAATTTGTGATTTAAACCCATGAATTTTAAATCCTCGGTTACTCTCGAAAATACTTGCTGACTCAAACCTCTGACCCTTTTACACATTAACGCTCATTTGAATCCATGATTGAGCTCTTTTAGTGGAATGGAGTTAATCAGGATAATTGTTCAGTTTTTTTCATGAGTAACATGAGGTTCAGAAGGGGATAGGTTTTCAGTGCATCCGAAACACAAGTGAAAAGAGTTAACTGTAAGGCCCTTTAAACCAAAGTAACTTCCCCTAAATAATATTATTATATATTTTACCTATAAATATATATATCAATATTATTGATCAAATACCTCGTATAGTCTATCCTTACTTGCGGATCCGTGTTCCTGGAAATGAAGCTACTGTAGAAGGCTCCCCATCTACAGGAATGGTTGGATCTTCTTCAAGGGATCTTCTCTCTCAATGACAGACCTGACCTGTATTTACAACATCGAAGTAAACTATGACTCGAAACAAATATTTTAGCATGTAAAAAACAAAATATTTGCTAATCTGTAGCTCAATGTTTGTGTTATCAACAAAGCACACTTTTGTTCACATATTACATAAAACCTACAACCCTACATGCAAAATAGAGTTATTTATTCTGTAGTAAAGCATTATGCTACCTATTTCACCAATTATAAAAAAATATTGCAGTAGGCCTACTCTGAAACTGAACTTTGTAGTAGTGTAGTACTTCTTATTAAAAATGCTCCTTTATATATCACGTAATCATCTCTAACAACATGAGTAAGTAATCAAGACCTACACATTAAGATACGTCACGTTTTCTCTCTGTAAAAACAAACATATCATGTCAAAAATTCTTAAGCGGCTGAAACTCGGTGCTTTGAATAGCTTACATTTAGACTGTTGATATTCCCAAACCACAATAAATTCGCTTCACATGGAAATAACTGTTGCAAACACACATCAAAACTAGCTAAATGAAAAGCTAACGTTAGCTTACCAAGGTTGTGCAGTGCAACTCATCGAGATGAAACGGATTTCCAGGCGGTCGACTTCTACTTAGTTTAATCTTTGTGAAGCTTAATGTTGGTAAATGGATTAATATGGAGCTAACTATGACTACTAGCTCAACACGCCGACCTCCATGACTTTTCCTCGTCCAGGCAAACTGCACTGCAATACTTCCTGTCAATAAGTAAATGATGGAAAAGGCTGGAACAAAATATCAGACTATTATCACAACTATTTATGTTGAATAACAGCTAAATCATTCACTTTAAACTCATGACAAGTCCTTTGAGGATATCAAAGAAACACACACTGAATGGTTCAGTCAATTGTGCAAGGTGTCAGAAAAATTCCCAACAATCAGGTTCTGTTGCAGACATTAGCTCATGATTGTATGTTGTTATCATGATTCTGAACTAAGAACAACTTAAAGGTGGGGTAGGTAATTTTGGAGAAACCAGCTCGAGTGCGCTAGAATTTGAAAATACACAGCCGGAAAAAATCTATCACTTCCTTACAGAGCCCCTCCTCCAACACACACGAACGCGCACATGACCAATGAGGGCACGAGATAAGTTTGTGCACAGATGGAAGGCTGACAGGCAGGTAGGCCATCCAGTTATTTTAGCTGGGCCGGCTAAAATGATTGGTCGTGCTTTTTACAGTACATGTTTTAACATTGAACTTGTGGTGACACCATGTTGAACCATAATTCACCTTTTGTATTGTGTTGCCACACGGACCCTTTAGTGGGGACACTGGCGTTAGCTGTTCATTCCTGCTAGCTCTTCCTACTATGCAGACGTATGTATTACCTGTCATGACAACTGATAATAAATACTGGAATTCAATATTAAATACTCCGCCTCCGACTCCCTTGTGCCGGCACCACAAACTTCAGCAACTCTTGCAGCATTATGTGTATTTACCATGTGTCTTTCTGACAAAATGATATGTCTTTTATGAAATGTTTTTTGGTTCAACTTATTTTGTTTTCAATTGTTTTATGTGTCATTGCAAGCACTTTGAATAGCCTTGAGTCTGAAATGTGCTATAAATAAAGTAACCTTAACCTATTAACAACCTCAATTATTTCAATCTCCCATGTTCTAGTGTGACCTCTTTCACTCCTGTTTACAGATCCTCACATGACCCCTCTGCTTAATTAACAGGGTAATAAAAGGAAGGAGAGAACATGACCATATAAAGAAACATTACGTTGGATTTGTGCATCGCACCATTCATGTGTCCATCACAGGCCATCTGGAACACTCCCCTCAGTTAACACTTTTTGCCCACACAATGAGTTTCAGTTTAAAATCAAACAACTTCATTGAGAGAGATAACATAAAATGTGTGTTATGTGAATAAAGTTGTCAATTGATATCATAAAGGAGGGTGGCACAGCGGATGTGCTAATGTGCTTGGAAAACAGGATGATGAATGTACTCTGATTAAAACAGCGGAGGAGGATAATCACAGTTAAGGCCACTGATCTCTGAGCGTTAATTATTTTAACCTTTATTTATCTGGGTGAGGTTTGCCTACACACATTGACATTTGGGAGCTGCCAGCTGGAAGCAGCAATTCCAGTCATCCACTAAGCAGTTAGCATGGTCTACTGAGGCATTTGATAGTTCAGTGCTGTGCTCATCGGCACTATGGCACTAGATATCTGTGTTCACTTTCCAGATTTCTGTCACTGGAAAAGGGGCTTATATGACTCAGGATGGCGTTGATTAGATGCAAATTATATTTTTGTAAATCAAGTTGTGTTGTGACTCACTTTGTATTGTACTGTCAATGAAATGATTTGCTTCACAAATGATACAAATAAAAAAAATGCATCTGGTTATGTTTTCGTATCAGTCTTCCTAGAATAAATGTCACTTGAGTTGTATCAGACCTTGCCAAATAAGGCCAGTTTGTCTAAGTAAAGTATAGGATTTATGTCTAGTGAGCATGACTTATGTCTCTAGAAACTACAATTGTCATGGTCAAGATGGAGACCCTAATGAAAAAGGAAAGCCACCCATTGCGTTTTGATGGCTGTGATCATATCACACAGCCTGGACTCTGACAATGACCTCTGTCTGACCTCGTTGATATTGCTCCCTCTCTCAATCACAAACACACACACATACACGCTGACACACATGGTCCAGTGGTGTGGCTGATGTTGGCACATGTGTGCTCTGGGCCAAGAGCTGCTTCATTGGCACTGATTAGCGCTTTATCCTTCCCCTGCAAACACCAGCCAACATCCCTCTGCATACCAATGGACTACACCAACCACAGAGACAGAGACAGGGGACGAGGAGAAAGGAAGGAAAATAAACTGTGAAAAAAGCAGTATTAACAATAAGACAATTTGGCATAATAGTACATTTTGTCACAATAAAAGCAATTTTTGTTGATCTTAAAGTCTCTTTATGACCTTCAGGTAAACGAGACCAACTGCAGGGTTGTTATGACTGTTGAGTTGCCACTTCCTTTCATCTGCTGTATCTTTCCGACTCACTAAAACAAAAGTACACTGTGGTCGTTATTGCTGATAATGCTGCTCTAACTGACAGCGTTGTCACAAAAACAAACCTGCCATCGTCTGGTTCCCACTCGAGTAAATAAACTTAGATTAGAGGTTTTTTCCTGCATTGTTGTCACAACATTAGCTGCCAGCCAGCCATCGCTGTTTTTTTTAACCTTTTTCTAAATGGAGCAACTGTAACGTAAGTATGTATACTATGAAGCAGCAGCATAGGTTATTAAAGACATTTAAGAGGTGAAAAGAGGGAGAAAAACACGTTAAAAATGTAAAGAAACGCTTCAATAAACCAAGTTTGGTGAGCAGAGTCTCCACTGATTTATACCACTGCACACTTCAGTGAGCTACAACCTTATGTCAACTCAGCATTTTGAACACTGTGGTTTTGTTAACTACGTAGGATCACACTGAGCTATAATTCTGTTCTGTCGGTTCATGACAGAAAGATAGAACTCAGCATGTCGGCCTTTTCCTGTGCTCACACACACACACACACACACACACACACACACACACACACACACAC
>CALSBZ010046719.1:3057299-3072562 GCA_943591055.1 Gobionotothen gibberifrons
AAAAGCTGCAAATATCAAGACAAAGTTGATGGAGTAGGTAAGCTCAGCTGAAAGTGGGTTCTTTTTTATATTCAACCATATATTGCTGAGAATGTAAAACCCTTTGAAAGGTCTAATTATTGTGTCATATCAAACTGTGAAACATGGGACCCTGGGAATGGCTCTCTGAAGAAGCACAGGTAACTGAGTGAACCTTTTTTAATTGGCTCTACCTTAACATTAGCTTGAAACATTGCTTAGCTTGTCACATTAGCTTGACCTGTACGTTAGCTTGTCACATTAGCTTGTAATGTTAGGTTGTCACGTTAGCTGGATCTGTTGGTTTGTCAGTCCCCTCCTGCTCCCTGGCTAAATGACGCACTGCGTGCTAATAGAACCATCCTTCGGGTAGCTGAGCGGAAATGGTGGAAATCCAAACACCCTGATAACCTCCTCTATCAATCTCTCCTCCCCTCTTTCTCATCTTCGATCTCTCAGGCAAAAAGCACTTTCTTTCAAGATGAGATCCATTCTTCCTATTCCAATCCCAAAAAACAATTTTCTATCTTCTCCACCCTCCTCGACCCCCTTCCCCCTCCTTCCAAGCGACTTTGTTAACTACTTTGAAAAAAAGGTTGATGATATTCGCTCTTCTTTCTCCGACTCAACTTTACTCACCGCTGGGTCACCAGACCCACCTTTCACCCACACACTGACCTCCTTTTCCCCTCTCTCTCCAAGTGAGGTTCTTACCCTCATTATACCACCTGTCCTCTGGACCCTATCCCCTCAAACCTCCTTCAGACTATCGCTCCTGATATTCTACCATTTCTCACCCATCTCATCAACACTTCTCTAACTTCTGGTCACTTTCCAAACAGTCTCAAGGAGGCAAGAGTAAACCCTCTCCTAAAGAAACCCACTCTCAACCCGTCTGATGTTATAAACTACAGGCCTGTCTCTCTCCTCCCATCCCTGTCTAAAACACTGGAACGCGCTGTCTTTAAACAACTCTCCTGTTATCGCCATCAGAACAACCTTCTGGATCTGCACCAGTCTGGTTTCAAGGCAGGTCACTCAACAGAAACTGCTCTCATTGCTGTCTCTGAGGAACTGCACACGGCTAAAGCAGCCTCCCTCTCCTCTGTCATCATCCTTTTGGACCTGTCTGCTGCATTAGACACAGTGAACCATCAGATCCTCCTTCGCACTCTCCAAGAACTTGGAGTTTCAGGCTCTGCACTTTCCCTCCTCACCTCATACCTCAAAGACCGCACCTACAGGGTAACTTGGAGAGGGTCCGAGTCCGACCCTTGTCAATTAACTACAGGGGTCCCTCAGGGCTATGTCCTTGGTCCCCTCCTCTTCTCTCTGTAAACAAACCCGCTCGGATCTGTCATTCTGCCCGCATGGTTTTTCATACCACTGCTACGCTGACGACACCCAATTAATTCTGTCCTTTCCCCGCTCAGAGACCCAGGTCGTCGCACGCATCTCTGCTTGTCTCGCGGACATCTCTCAGTGGATGTCTGCTTACCACCTCAAGCTCAACCTTGAAAAGACTGAACTGCTTTTTCTTCCGGGAAAAGAGTGTCCCACTCTTGACCTAACAATCAACATCGGCACCTCTATTGTTTCCCCGACTCAGACTGCAAGGAATCTGGGTGTGACCCTAGATAACAAACTGTCCTTCACTGCAAACATCGCTGCTACAACCCGCTGCTGCAGATACACTCTTTACAACATCAGGAGGATACGTCCCCTCCTGACCCAGAAAGCGACGCAGGTTCTGGCCCAGGCTCTCATGCCTAGACTACTGCAACTCCCTCCTGGCTGGTCTACCTGCATGTGCCATCCGACCTCTGCAGCTCATCCAGAATGCAGCGGCTCGTCTGGTCTTCAACCTTCTTAAATTCTCCCACACCACACCACTCCTCCGCTGCCTTCACTGGCTTCCAGTAACTGTTAGAATCCACTTCAAGACACTGGTACTTGCGTACCATGCTGTGAATGGTTCTGGCCCTTCCTACATCCAGGACATGGTTAAACCATACACCCCAGCACGTGCACTCCGCTCTGCATCAGCCAAACGGCTCGCTGCACCCTCACTGCGAAGGGGACCCAAGTTCCCATCAGCAAAAACACGTGGGTTTGCTATCCTGGCTCCAACATGGTGGAATGAGCTCCCCATTGACATCAGGACAGCAGAAAGCCTACACATCTTCGGGCGCAGACTAAAAACTCATCTCTTTCGACTCCACTTCGAGCAATACAATTATTAACAAAGCACTTATATACTAACAAAGGACTGGCTTATCTAAAGCCAGTTGAGTAGCACTTGAAATGTTTTCGCTCTATGAAACCTAATGTACTTATATGATTCTGTTTTCTTCAAGTTTGTATCTTCTTGGTCGAATGCACTTATTGTAAGTCAGTCAGCTAAATGAAATGTAATGTAATGTTGGCCAGCTTGTCACATTAGGTCAGTGGAACAACAGCGGTAATTAAAGTTTAAAAGTCTCAAACATGCTACAACTACTGTCACAAACTGGATGAATGTGAAGTATTTTGTTAAAGGAGGATGAAAGCGTAATTAAAGGTAGGGTATGCAAGTTTGAAAAACCGGCTCGAGATCGCTAAAATTTGAAAATACATGACCGGAGAAAATCTGCCACTTCCTTACAGAGCCCCTCCTCCAACACACACGAACGCGTACATGACCAATGAGGGCATGAGATAAGTTTGTGCACAGATGGAAGGCTGACAGGCAGGTAGGCCATCCAGTTACTTTAGCCGGGCCGGCTAAAATGATTGGTCGTGCTTTTTACAGTACTACGGCTTCCACAGATGACATTTTTTTATGGATTTTTTGTCAAAGCACTTAAGATATTCATTGCTATCGGGATGTTAAGAGCATTCCATGGAATATAACAAAAAGTGTATCTCGAGCCGGTTTCTCAAACTTACATACCCGACCATACCGGAATGGAGTGACTTTGATGGTTATTGGACTCAGGATTCATTCATTTGGATTCCCGCTGTATGAAGAAATTAAAGGACGCCGCAAGTGGAAACAATTCACAAAGGGATTCAACTGTTTAAAACACATGTTCAAAGTAACATGACCGATCTGATCGGAGCAACTGTGACAAATAATCCAACTGAAACCGGCATGGACAATGACTATGTTTTAAAAATGCGCTTATCCAGAAAAGCCTGGTTTGGACACTTTACGGGCAGAAGAAACATTTCTATTAAAGAAAGAATTATACATTTCTGTCTTTTTATGCCTTTAATAGCTACTAACTTGAATTTTTATTCAAATGAATTAATCAATTATTTTGTATATTGTATTGTAATGTAGAGACAAGGCTTTTAGTGACAATCATGTATTGCTTTACAATTATATGTAAAAAAAAAAAAAAGTCTAAATATGATATTTGGCCCCCCGGTTGGGAACCACTGCATTAGGTAGTCACATTAGCTTGACCTGTACGTTAGCTTATCATATTAGCTTGTCACGTTAGGTTGTCACGTTAGCTGGATCTGTTGGTTAGCTCGTCACATTAGCTTGTCACTCAGTGAGGTAGCGTATTCACTGCAAATGAACAGAGCATTTATTCTAAATATACTGTATTTTAGCAGTAGGCCAAATGGGTTGCCATCAAAGTATTGACATGTTAGTTCAAATGGGTTCAAACTATTTTTTCCATTACTTGCAGTGTTTCCCATACATCGATTAATTTGTGGCGGGCCGCCACAATTAAATATTATATATATATATATTTTTTTGTAAATTGTAAATGATATCTTTGGGAGAATAAACCCCGCAGATCCTCAACTCCGGTGTGTCTCACTCATTAACAACGCAACACAGAGCGAGGGGGGGGGAATTTGATTCTATTTCCACAAATAGAATCAAATTCTGTGGGAAACACTGACTTGTCAACATGGGATAAGGAAGACACCAAGCTAGAATGTGGCAATGCTAAAAGAAACAGGTGGAAATAAGTTAGTTAGATGGTAACACAAATACATATTTGGTCTAAAATCAAGGGTATTTATATTATTTGTATTCTCTAATGGTATACACTGTTTTGACAAATGCTGAACATTTCTCTCTTTTGTCTCTCTTTCAAAGACACACAAGCTCTAACGCACATACACAACACATACATTTACTGAAGAACCAGAAGAAGATTTCCTGTCCAGCATGGCTCTTTCCACTGCTATAAATCAGACAGCTTTCCGAGACTCACCACCTGGCTAACAACTGATAGGGAAAGAAAAAGGAGCCAGGACCAAACGAACAAAGGCAACAATAGATCTGGTCTAATGAAACAATAGACACAAGAAACGAGAGGGACAGAGGGATAGGGAAACAAACCGGAAAGTGATAAAAAAAAAAAAAAGTCCAACACTGCTGTGTACTGTCGAGGAAAGGACATCTCAATTACAGAATTGACATCAAACTCCATCACAGTTCATATTATCCTTGTGCCTGCAGTTTCACACCAAAATATTATAAGCGTGTTTATCCTCAGAAAATCAGGCACAAGGTCTCTGGATAAGTGTAATCATTTCCTCAGGATGTGAAAAGGATGCTCCAGCCATAATAATGAATATAAATCCCCTCAAGGAAATTCTTGCTACAGTCGAGATTCAGTGATTTGCTCAAGGACTCTTTAGTGGGAATTAATGTCTACCAGAACTGGGGTCCTTGGTTTGAAGGATAGTCCCCTGCTCATTACACGACACACCAACGCTGCTGCTGGTACATTGGAGCGTCACATTTTACAAGGGTCACTCCTTTTTTGCCTGAGGCTATAACTGTAGTGCATGTTTTTTTTACAGATTGTACTGTCCTGATGGGAATGCTGCATTCAGCATCTTCAGTGGTACAGACTGAGTTGCAATTGTAATTTGCTAGATTCATTAAGTGAATGTCTAATAATGAAAGGGCACTTTTGATACTGAACATACATGTGGTTATTCATTTCCAAAGTAAAACTGAATGAGTGAAGAGCATGAACATCTTTCCTGAAGCTCCTACGCTGTACTCTTTCTGGAAAGCAGATCACATTTAGTCCCTGCTCTCATGACATAGTGACTTCAAAGTCTTTCTTGGGAGGAGAGCTAACAGTATAATTAAATCTAGACAGAAGATAGGAGAGCAAACGCCTGCTAAATGGCCGTCTTATCTTCTCTGGCCTGACAAACTGTCAAACCCTCTGATCCATTTGTACATAATAGGAGGGTGGAGGCAATGACAATACAATGAAGGGTAATTGTGAGGAGGTGGGTGCTTAGATGTGGAGACTGTCAGAAGGGACAGTGAGGTGAGATATGGATGAAGTGCTGTTTGGTCATGCACAACTATAGAAGTAATGTATAGACTTCTTCATATTCTAAACAGAGTGCAAGAGTTTTTAAAACAAATATGTTACTTTTTTTTAGCCAACCCGGACATCGAAAACGGAAGATGGTCATCACCATAAAAAAACAGGTCGAAATGTAAACTGTTTCTTTCGCACAACGCAACCTTATTGAAACAACGTAATATGTTGTTTGCCAATAACTCCCTAGACGTTTTAAAAATGCAACTTCTTTTGGTTATGTTTAGATAAATATACTGGTTTGGGTGAAAATAGGAATGTATCATAGTTCGGACAGGCCGTAGTACGTGATGTAGTTACAACATAAATCAAAATAACTCAACAAGTTCTGGATTCCTATTGGATACCAACTTTGACCTCTTTGATGAAAGTTGAACAATATTCCATCCGTCAAAGTTGTTTTACCATAATGGAAATGTTTTGCTAACCACAAAGCATACATATTTTACTTTATCTGAACACCTGTGGCCACAAGTGTCAATCATATAATAATTGTGAATTATGTAACAGTAGCACAAGTAGGAAAGAGAAAGTAAATAATGACATAACTCAGCAATATAATTTACAACCTATCTTCCACCATAACCTGGTAGTCATATAAGACCGAGTAGGACAAGGGCAGCAAACTGTTGAGTGTAATACATTGAGCACTGTTTCCATGTATTGCTTCTGAATTACATTTTAATTTGTAAAAGGAAACGTAGACCCTTCACACCTATGCAGTGCCCACACAACTGATTTCAATGTTTTTCTTTCTAATTAGAGCTCTTCTCCTGTGGGTGTATACAGGCTGTGATTGACAGCTCCCCCGCTCTTCTGCATATCGCAAGCCAAGTGCACAACATCTCTTGTGTTTTTTTTAAACGCCATATTTCTTGACAATGTACCGTTAATTCAACACCATTCCCAGCCAGCCACCCGCTTTACATCAGCTGTTGCCTGAAACGCACATTATACATTTAAATCTGCATGGGGGATGTTTCTTTCTTCTCCATAAGTCCTTTTAGTCAATCAGAACATGCGTCAGTGTCTGCCTCTCCGCAGCTGCATGTCTCTCTTGTCCCACTTATCATGTTAGGAAATGTGTCTTGTTGAAACATAGCATGACTTGTTCTTCTCTTGCAACCGAAGGAACGAAGCATTACATTTACTAATTAGTCGTTGTAGACGGCTCATGTAATGTTGCTTATAAAAGTTAAATAAAGTGGAAACACTCATGTAAAGTACAAGCTGCCCATGATAGGTGGGACATTGGAAACATGAAGATGTGAGCAGGCAGACACTGCAGCATGTTCTGATCATTCACACTGTTAATAAGTGATCAAAGAGACACGTGGTGTGGCACAATTGTCTTGGAATATCTGCAAGCATGGCCTCGAACCAAGGCCGGATTAGTACCTCCAGGGGCCCCTGGGCACTGAGAGCTCAGGGCCCCTCAACCCACGTACCAACACGTAACAACACGCCTACGCAACATGACCAATATTTTACATTTTCATTCAATCTGGCATGTCAATCGCATGCCTATTTGCCAGAGACGGTTTAGAAAATATATTAATTTGACCCCATAGAAAAGCTGAGTTATTTATTGCGGCGGAGAGTGAGTTTCATTAAAAAATAATGTATGATGAGTGAGGTTGTGCCAAAAAAAAAAAAAAATGTTTTTCTTTTTTTCTCTCTTGTCACTGAGGGCCCTCACGTGCTCAAAGGCCCAATGGCAGGTGCCCAGTGTGCCCATATGGTTAATCCGGCTTTGCCTCGAACCACTACCACAATCTTTATCTGACCATCACGTTTCAGTTACGCTAAATTATCCATACTGTACTTATCAATCCTATCCACACAAAAAATGCATATAAGACTGCAATACAGAATTTGTAAATATTTGTCAAGGTCTTGTAAATACACACACCCAGATGGAAACTCACTTACAGTTTGATCCAATTACAAATGATGCTGACAGGTTTCCAAAAGTCTCAATGTGTGAATCAAATTTCCCATTTGTCTTTTAGTGCCTTTTCCAAGTTTAGAAAAATGTGTTCTAATGCAATACCATTTATTATTTTTTTCTCTTTTTTGTAAACGACACAGAAAAATGCATCGCCTCTCCAAATTTATCTGAAATTGTACCAGCAAATTGTTGGGGTGAAATCAAAATGATCCCAATTTGGACATCAGTGTGATTTGTTCCCACTGCTGTTGCAAAGTGATACTATTCATCCATGCTTTCTCTAAATCAGGCTGATGAAGTCGTACAGTATCATGTGTGATGACTTAATGGGATGAACAATTCAATCTGCCCCCCCCCCCCCCCTCCCCCGCCAACACATATTTTCCCTAGAATTACAATTATTGTAAAACCTTAAATAAAAACGCCTAATACTGTAGTGTGAAATGAACACTTGACATCTACACAACAATAAACTGAACTATTTTTCTGGAGCCACATTAGCTTTAAGAGCAAACAAACAATCTACATTTCTTAGCTCCTAATTGAATGTCAGTCTTTATATATATATCGAATCTAGCACTTAATATTTACAGCAGCCAATGTGTGTGTGTGTGTGTGTGTGTGTGTGTGCGTGCGTGCGTGCGTGTGTGTGTGCAGGCAACTTTATGAAAACTCAAGGCCACATGCAATATAACATACGCTGTCTTGAAAGCATCTGAACATGCAGTACATACACACCGGTCTATACACACTAAATCTCACGTGTGCGT
This sequence comes from Gobionotothen gibberifrons, assembly GCA_943591055.1. Classification (NCBI taxonomy): domain Eukaryota; kingdom Metazoa; phylum Chordata; class Actinopteri; order Perciformes; family Nototheniidae; genus Gobionotothen; species Gobionotothen gibberifrons. The sequence continues at coordinate 3,065,396 of CALSBZ010046719.1, forward strand.
ACAGCCGTAAGGCCTTAGTTAATTATTCACATTGGTCAATAATGAGCCGCAAATCCATTTTTAATTGTGTTCGTCTCTCGATTCCAGGCAGGTCTGCTGTGCCTGAATGAGCCTCAGCAAGCGAAAGAACTTCAGAACGAGAATGAAAGATGGAGGGTGGATGGAGGATAACAGCTGCTGCAGAGGGAAAGGAGGGAAGTCAAGAAGGACAATAAGGCAGCAAGGTGCCACAAGACATGATGGTTACTCTCTCCTGCAAAAACCCAAGGGATTCTCTTTTGTTGGTGGGAGTGCTGTTACCCCTGATCTTACCAGGTCAGCAGGTATGAAGAAGTATGATGAGTGTGTGTGTGTGTGTGTGTGTGTGTGTGTGTGTGTGTGTGTGTGTGTGTGTGTGTGTGTGCACAAGCAGTAATTTAAGGGGTTGTCCTGCTCCATTTCGGTCGACAAGCTGATAGAGTAATGGAGAGACGCTGACCTACCTTCACACTAAATAATGATTCCTTCACTTTAGAGGACATTGCATTGGCTTCTACTAAATATAACCACTACTTGCCTAATCCTAATCATGACCCCATCCTTAACCTAACCTATGGCCTAACCCAAACAATAAAGTCTTCACCCAAAAATGTCATGATTAATGTCATACCGACTTGCACTTTGTCCCATAAGAATTCGCACAATGTGACAGTGTCTAGATATTTATGTTGTCAATGTAAAAAAGATATACCCAAAAACACAAACAATTCATTTTCCTTTTATTGCCAAACGAAATTGTATTCTTACTCAACTCTTTTGACAACCCATAAGCCAATCACACAATCTGTTATTCTTCTCACCCCATAATCTAATCTTCTTTCTCATAATGTGTTGTTCAGTGAGAGCCCTTTTTTTCCTATTAATAAAGAGAATTGAGAAGAAAAAAAAAATACACATAAAGCATGTTTTGTCCAAAGCAATGGATTACACTTTAGAAAAACTTTCAAAAGTCAAACCAAACAGCCGGGGACCCTGATAGGAAATGTCAAGCGGCTTTTAAAGCACAAAGACAAGCCATTAAAAGAGTTGGCGTGACTAACAGTTTTAATATTCCATCTCGCGAGCACCTTTGGAAATGTCATCGCTGTATTTGAGCTTAGTGTAATGGAAAGGTAGCCGCTTGATTATAGTCATCATCCTTTTCAGGCAGCCAAGACTTGAGAATACATTCTCTAAGAATTCACATGTCCACGGCAACACTTACGCATTTAGATATATCCCTCCTAATAATATATTCACACATCGCATAGAAATATTATTGAACACTGAAAAAGGCCTGTTGTTTTCTCCAACCCCATGCACAAAGACACAATTTCTTTCAGGCTTTCTTTAGGCTTGGTCAGAAAAACTGTAATGACAAAATAATAACAGCTAAGTGACACAAAGGCTAAAAGCCCTCGCTTGGTTGGAGAGCCCAAACAACATGTATTGGTTTCAAAGATAAAAGGGCTTTTCAAAACATGGGATGGATGGGCGCAATGGAAAAAGAAGAAGCTACTATCACAATACCTCTGTGTACTGATACCGCCTTTGGTGCTCATAAAAAAACATCTTTGGTTCATAAATTGACAATAAAATCACTGTTTACTTTTAGTTTGGCTTCTTATTTTCCTCAATCAGGAAAACATTGGTGCAAGCATATGAGACAATATGTGTTGCTTTAGCATTTAGTTGCTATGGCAATGAAATAGGATGAGTAAATTGATAGAAAATGTTGACAATATTGTGTCCATTGCGTGCTGATTGTGTATGAGCAGCGAGGCATCGGCTCAATCAGGTTGTAATCAGACAAATCATCTTCGAGCGGAGCCTTTTAGTGCTTTGCAAACAGAGACAGAAAGAAGAGAGGGAGACTTTGGCTCTAATACTGTGCAGGTAAGTGTTTCATTCATTACTACGCTTTTGAGTATTGGAAAGGGATTCACCACAAGAGAAAAAAAAGTGTTTTGCTGAGGGGACGAGTTAACAAGCACACAAACCGCCGCAGATATCAACTTAATTAGTCACTCGAGAGCTGAATTAATCTGGCAGAGCTCAATTAGTGTTTTTCATACTCAATCGACACCCTATTTGCCTAAGAAAACCAAAAACAAAATAGATCTATATTTGTTTCAATCGTTTTTTTCCCTTTAATCTCTCACCAGCATGGATTGGATTTCACAGAGCGGTTTGGACACTTTTTAGTTTTGATCCCCTCATGTTTGAATCATTTGAGGGTAACACCCTTTGATTGGCTGCGGCTCCCTGCGGAACCGAGGCCTCGGGCCATGCACCAATCAGGAGGGCTGATTCTTTTTGAGCCTATTGATTGAAGGCCGGTGAAGATTACACTGGAAATGTGGACGTGCATTAATTCGTAGAGGCCTGTGTTATAATTCAATGCACTCCCATGAACGTGAGCTGGAGGATGGAGGGAGGGGACGTGTATGAGCAGATACAATATATCACTGCTGGTGTCTGAGAAAACAAAACACACATGAATCTATAAAAGCACAATAAACAATTAACTTAGTAACAATATAGATTATTGGTTAGTATACAATTTCAGACAAATATGAGGAAAAGTGATTCACATAATATCTAGATCTTGCATCATGAGGATTATTTAAAATGCAAATTGGGACACAATGATTAAGCAAATGTAGTCTTTCTCAATTTTACCAAAATGCTGCACTTATTTATTAATAATAAGTCCAAGTCTATTCAAAAAAGTATTAATGCATGGACTGTAGAGTACCAGAGGCTAGTTAAAACCAAACAAACAGTTTTCCTAATATAACTTGGAATGTAAAAAATGTGCTTCTTAAAAAATGTACTGTCCTGTATTGCATATGAGGAGTTCTTTTCCAAAACGCTATATATCCATTTTGATAGTTTTCAGGAAAATGACATTTTTTACCTAGACCCACACATTTTGTTAATATTAAATGTATATTTAAGCAATAGCTCACGACAGGCCGTGGTATATGCTCATTATATCACAGCTAAGGGGCGTGGTTCGGCCCGACGCGAAGCGGCAACGTGCTAGCTACTAGCTAGGTAGCTAACTTGATCCAGCCACTCCTGGTCCTTTCATCAGACGGGAGGCGAAAGAACGAGCAAGACCCATTGCTGGTATGATAACAACCTGGTACTAAGCACACAGGCATCTTGTTAAAGTTATCTTATCTTAGTCAGCGCCATATAGATAGACGATATATCTATATAGCGCTGACATAGCTCTCTTAGTGGAAGAAAACAATGGTGACATCACTTACGCGACTCTGGGATTTGTAGTCTTTCTAGTTGCGTATTTTTCATAGTCTTATATTTCAACAGTTTTACGACAAACTGTGACTTTTTTTACATGGAAAGGATTGTTTAAGATTGACAAACATCATATGTGTAATTCGTGGCACAATTCAAACGGGATCAAAAGATAACCTTTTCCTCTCCATTTTCTGCATTGACTTCAATGTATATTTTTCCGCTTCCGGGGTCCCACGAGCTCCCTCGGAAGGGGAGGGACTTCGCCTCTCTATACTGTTTTTCTCAGACGCGGAGGGATACTGACTTGTTGTGAAAAGTAACTTACAATTCTACCCGTGGTATACGCTCAGTATATCACGGCTAAGAACCAATCAGATTGCTTGATTTGACTTGTCCGTTTTATAAATATATATATATATATATAGGATATATAGCGATTTGGCATGAAACGTTGATAGAGCAGTGAATAGGTTCAGTACACAGCAAAATGGCACAACAAACTCAATTTTCAATTTGGCTTTTATAGCGTTTTGGAAAAGAACTCCTCAAATATTCTTCTAAAAGGGGCATTGTGATTGGAATTTCACATTTGCATATGTTTTTGCTGATCTAATTTCACCTCAGTAAAGGGTTTCATCCTTCTGTTACATTGTTTTACAGACTGGTGTTAAAGGTAGATTGATTAAGCCCCATTTTATCTTGCGTTATCACCCCTCTTGCACGATTTGGCATTTCAAAACTTCACAGCTGTGTAGATGAGATCCAAATAAAGGCTAATATGGTTTAGTCCGGGCTTTGCTGTTTCTTTGTTTCTTTACATGGTGACCGAACATAATTCCGACCTGGTGGAAACTGGTAAAATATTGGAAATGATGAGCTTCACTTTCATGTACAATATGAGTTATAATAACTGATGTGATAATGTCAAAACTTAAACATTATCAAAAGATATTATTAGTTCAATAAATGTAAGTCCTTGTGAGAAGATCTTTTGTAAAGTTTGACAAAAACCCACTCAAACATGTTTGGTTCCAAGAAAATGACATTAAATCCAAGAGTGTAATCTTGTAAAGGCTCCAAGAGAGGAGAAAATGAAAAATGACCACGCTGGTATCAGTCACCTATGACATTTTAACTGGCTGGAGACTTCCTGACTCAACGGGACATACTCCTGCTCAGTCAGACTGAGGAAACGGATGAAGCACAAACACTGAAGTCAGTGATGTGAGAACCGAGCGGTCACGGTGACCAGGCTGTGACACAGCAGTTACTCGGACACAGAAATGCTGACAGAATGAGAACGGGTGTTCAAAAAGAGATGTAGAGTGGTGAGAGGACAGCTGTAAAACTGAATCAACAGCAACTCTCCAGAGACAACAAGCTATACAAGCTATACAAGCTGTGAAAGAAAGAGCTACAGCGCTAACAGCAACAACACAGGAGGCGTGTAGCGCAGTGGAGAGAGCACTGGTGTTCGGATCAAGGGAGCACAGGTTCAAACCCCACTGCAGTCAGCATGTTGTTGTGTCCCTGGGTAAGACACTTCACCCCAAATTGCTCCTGTGGGGATTGGCCTCAGTATTGAGTATGTAAGTCGCTTTGGATAAAAGCGTCTATGCATGTAATGTAACACACACTGACTGCTGATGGAGGCTGGGCTCTTAAAGGGCAACCCCTCCCATTTTAACAAATCAAACTGGGTTTAAAACTATATGAAAAAAGGCAAAATAAAGCTTCTTATATCATCAGCTGGTTTGAAGACTACACATTTTAATAAAAGCTGCTGAAAGAGACAGTGTAAGGAAACATTAATAATTGAACTGCAGTATGGGAAATGTAGGATCAAGCATGTTTTAAGTGGGTGTTCTTTGCAACTGCACTATGGGAAATGTAGGATCAAGCTTGTTTTAAGTGGGTGTTCTTTGCAACTGCACTATGGGAAATGTAGGATCAAGCATGTTTTAAGTGGGTGTTCTTTGCATCTGCTAGATATAATTCTGATTCTTTCTGTTTTATTTCGGCATTATTATATCATATCCTCTTCACACGTATATGACTGTATGCTCAATGACTTCTCATGGCTCCAATGATTCTCAATTTTTTTTGGGTAAAATGTATTTTATTTAGGGTTTTGTAGCATAATTTACCGCCACTCATCACTCCTCTTAACTGGTGGGTAGGGGCCCTTAATGATAAACGACTTCTTCAACTTCAAATCGATTTGGTCCAGATTTCCTGGCAGAATTCTGCACTTTTCTGTTTGACAGAATTAAATCAAACTGCAATTATTATAGACTGACTAAGCGAGTTTTTTTGGCTGAGCTGTAAAGCAATACATATTGTATGCTTCTCTTTAGGAGTGTATGCTGCAGTATTCAACCACATTTATATCACTAATAGGTGATGGTAAATCTGATTACATAGGATCAATAAATGATTAGAAATGTATAGACACAATTTTAATGTGACAAGATGCTCTATTAACACAACTTCTATTTGCCAGACAATCAGTAATATGTCATCCATTTTTTAACATCTGCCTCCTATTTTCTTAGTTTGTGTCATACTAAAAGCCATATTACTCACATCCTGAAAACTTGCCCAATTGCTTGAAGGGCATCTAAAGAAGCAAGAAAGTCAAACAGAAAACCGCAGGCTTTGCCCGATTAATTTGAAAAATATCATCTTCAGACAAAGTTGGTAAATAAATGTTATCACAACCAATACTAATGATTGCCAAAGCTATTAAAACATGGGGGGAAACCTGACATTTCTGTCAAGTACACTATACCAACATATGGATCATGGTTTACAAAGTGTCACATGGTATTATTGCAGCCTAACTGCAGTTCAGTCACGTCGAATAGTAATCAACACTGTGACCCAACTAACAAGGAGACAATATTGTGTTGCCTGATCCCTAGGGCTCATTTCACTGCCAGATGGATATCTTTTGGTAATTAAACCGGTAAAGAAACACGTGCAGATACAACAACACACACAGCGACAGCGGATAGACATGTGACTAGATGTGAGTGAGATATCGAGGTTAAATATGGAGGAAAGAAGGGACAGTATGGTAACGTGTGTAATTAAAATGCACTAATGTAGAATGTTCCAAAGCAAACAATGAAAAGTAATTTCATGATGTTTTTAAACACTCTGGTTTTATTCCGTTATTCAGTGTTTGTAGAATTTAATTAGTTATTTGTACTGGCATTAAATGCATTGAATGACCTAAATAAGCCCTGCAACACATCAAATATTAGATTTGTAATATAAAGAGACGGATTAGCATTAGCATGGGGGTATCATCATGATGCTCATCTGCATCCCAGACCATCACTGGCCACACACACACACACACACACACACACACACACACACACACACACACTTCGCCCATATCTCCAGTGCAGATCTCCCTGTATTCCTTTCTTACTTCATCACTTCTGCTCGCCTTGCTCTAGTCTAGATCATCCTCCCACTCTGCTTTTACCAGGACTGTTATCTCATCACTGTTATTTATTTCATTTTTTGCTCCTTCTCTTTCCATTGCCCTATCTACACTCCCCTCTTTTTTTATCTGCCATTTCAATGGTCTTCAAAAGCCTCACTGCCTGCCATTGTGATTGTCCTCCCCCCACCAGTCCTTCCTCTGTTGCACTGTGAAAGTGAGAGAATCGTTCACTGGAGCATGCTTGATGACATCTATCCAGTGGCGGTGTGACACCCATTCACTATGTGACGCATTAACAAACCTCGGAGGACGTCACACCCTCCAAAAAAGACCCTCTGATAAACACTCAGGCTTCCTTTTTCCAACAGGTCACACACACATATAACAACACACACCAACAGAACATATATCTTTTTTTT
>CALSBZ010046719.1:3080851-3093586 GCA_943591055.1 Gobionotothen gibberifrons
CTCTGGGCATGGCTACTGGGTGCTCCTACGACACAGCACCCAGGAAGTAAAAAATTGACAATGACGTATCTCCAACAAGCCGTTTTGGGGAGGTTTTAGAGTTGTACTCACTACAGGGTGTACTTTGAGGGTTTTGACTCTGCACACCGTTTACATGCAGAAAAACCTTCATAACACACAAGGGGACGGGTAATAACCGGAATAGCATGACACCTCACCTTTAAAAGTCTAGCTGAAGACTGGCATCATTTTCAGTGTCTATAAAGCAGGGCGGATCTAATACACAGCCTTCTTAAGCTGATGTCTGGGAAGAGTGTGTTTCTTTGATTAAATAATTACGATGCCAAGTACTGCTGCCTGCAAGAAGGAGGCCTCTATGTCACTGGCTAATCAGCAACACAGAAAACAGGGCACAACATTTCCAAGCTAGAACTGATGCAATGGTCGCTCTTAGGGACACAGAGGGATGAAAACTGTGTCAACTTGAAAACTGTGTCAACTTGAAAAGGTGCGGTCTACTGTACATCACAGTACTGGAAATGACTATGAAATCACCAACATGAAGTGTGCAGCTGCGTCAAAGAAAAACGAAATGACTTTAAAAAAGAAGGTGGATAGCAACGAGTTGTTTGTGGCCTACCTCGAGTCTTCGTTAGCAGCTAGCATTAGCTTCGGGCCCACGAGCTACCAGCGCTAACCTGTTGAAGACATTCTTGTTCAGGTATTCATTGTTAGATATTGACCTACAAAGAAATACAAATTTGAAAGGCGTCTGCTTAACATTTCTCAACATGAAGAGACCTGTATTACACCTAGAGTTACAATTAGCGCAATAATTACCTTTCTCTCAACCTCATACACCTGATTTGTCAATAAGTACATGCAGTCCAACTGATTTCTTTAAAGTGATAAGACCATTTTTTAATTACTATACTATTTTTTCACTGCTGTGCTGATAGAGGTTGCATGTCTGCGCCAATGTCCTTGTTCTATTCTGCTCTGATATTCCATTTGACTGAAACCCTCCAATGTGATGCAAACACACACAACTTCAGACTTTCTATTAAATTGCTCTTTTTCTTCTCTTTAGTCATTGACCTCCAATTGTCTTAATGTTATTCTTTATACATTCAACGCTATGGTTTTTTCTTTCAAATCTGCCATACTCCTACACTATATTGTCGGAGTATTTCACTTGTACGTGTGCGAATGTAAGTGTTCTACATGTAAAGAAGACAGACAGTCGCTCTGTGGAGAGCAAGGCTGTAGGTCAAACTCAAGAAAGAAATGATAGATGAAATATAGATTGGTAAAGGAAACAAACATGGCCTTGGAGGATGAATGATTTCCCAGGATTCAGTCTGTTTACAAGGTAGAAGGTGTGTGAGGGATTTCCTGGAATGCAAACACTCTTTTGTATTGCCTTTCTCTCTTTTCATGTTTTCTCTCCTCTTCCACTCCCACTGCAGACTCCACAGAGGACTTGTGGGCGCAAGTTAAATGCCTTATTTCAAAGAGATAACCTCTCTTCAGCGGAGGTTTTGTAAGGATCCTGTCTCATTCAGCCTCCCCCTGGGGGGACACCAATTCTGCCTGTCCTCTCTCCCCCTTCTCTCGCCTTCAGGATGGATTGTGATGATGGCTCACGCACGCTGCCTGCACCGAGAGCTTTCTCTGACAGATAAACAAAAAGGATGCTGACACTTGACAGGTTGTGACACTATGTTTACCAAAAACCCAGCAGAAGGGGAGACAGACTTTAACAACATTTTCTCAGAGTTGCCTGCAGTCTATCTTTGCACACACGCAAAGCCCAAAAGAGGAAGTGATGCTGGTGAGAACAAAACATGTTAGAAAAGGTGATACAAGTTCATGAGAGGAAGATCAGCAAGCATCACTTTCCATCATCAATGTTCACTATGGATCCCGCAGTGTTCCAATGTCAAGAGTTCAGAGAAAAACTATAATAACGAGAATACCTGCCCATTTCTGTGTGTGTGTGTGTGTGTGTGTGTGTGTGTGTGTGTGTGTGTGTGTCATGTTAAGCTGTGTGAATGACAAGACTGTAGGGTGTTTCTCAATCTCGAGTAAAGCTGCTCCAGAGCCACTATTTCAAGCATACTATGTCATCGAGTGCCGCCGAAGGACTGTTCCAACATGTGTGATGAAGGTGTTGCGCTGGGCTATATCATGTAATCGAAAGAAACTTAAGCTCGCTCCATTGCGGAGATATTCCCGCGAGAGTGCGGAAAACCTAAATGTATTTCAAATGTGAAATGTTACCAATAACTCACGGACCACTAGTGTTCCGCGGACCACACTTTGAGAAGCACTGCTCTAGGAAGTAACATGCATACACATTCACACACCGTTGGCCATGCCATCAGGAGCAACTCAGGGTTAAGTATCTTGCCCAAGGATACATCGACATGTTGACTGCATGGGCTGGGATCGAACCCACGACCTTCTGGTTGAAAGACGACCGCACTCCCTCGCAGCCACAGTCGCCCTAGATCCTTTTACAGATAATACGGTGAACGTGTTGCCTACTGAAATATTTAGCAGAGATAGAGCTGAAATAGCATTATTTGAAGTCTGGACCCCTGGAAAATATTCACTCTCCTTTTAGCTTTGTTTTGGTCTCTACAAATTCCTGAGGACAATATCTGGCTCTTTACCATTTATTTACTTATTCGGCTATTCACTTACTCTTTTTGTCTTCTGTTTTGCTGGTTGGCAGGAAGCGCACATTGGGCTTTTGAGCCACTGAAAAACAGTTAGCCTATACCTATGCTGTCAAAAACTGCTATGAGAGTGGTTAGAGTACATTTGTAGGCCAGATGAACCAAACAATGAGCTGAAAGACAGTACAAACGGCTCAGGTAACTACAGTCATGGGAAAACTCTCTGACGGCACATCATTATCTTTCTTAATTCATCAGAAAGCAAACACTTATTGATTTAGGACTTTAAAGAGAGCGGAGGGAACACCATCAGACAGCCATTTAAGTTAGAAATGTGAAAAGAAAAAGCATAAATGCACATTACATTTCAAATGTAATATTTGCGACTTATATCCTGATTACTGCTGAAGAAAGAAAATGCAAGTGCTGTGTGGGGATGACTGAGAGGCTGTTTGGTATTTCAGGTCAGGAGTGGTCCCAGGGGTTTATGGCGGTCAACTCTGCTAATCAAGACAGGTCAAAGCAGCACGCCAAAAATATGCTGCAGTGCTAATCCACTCGGTCCTCATTTTCCACTGTCCCCTTGCCTTATTTAGCTTCTCTCTTTCTCTGTTTATCAATTTGTTAACCCACTCTCCTCCTCCAGAGCTTACTTTCTTCTTTGTATCCACCTGAATGATTGCTGAGTGCTCACAGATGCATATTAACTCACCTGTTGTTTAGATTTCGATCCAACATAATCTGATCTGCACCACTTTGCTGCAGTGTGTTAAACACCAAATATCGGATCCTGCTGGCGCTGATTCCTTCAACCTGATGACCAGAGGATTGGAACGGTTCACATTTATGACCACAAGGCTTTGTGTAATCGTGTTTATTCAGCACAAAGATCCGATTTCACGCTGGCCAGGACTTAAGAACGGTCTCCTGCTGTAGCTCAAGGGTATGAACAAACGGAGGTTGATTACTATCTGAGACCAATCTCATTTATTTTGCGAGGCTGAGAGAACTTGTCTGACACAAGGGAATGAGCATCAGTGTATTTTCTTAAGACTGCAAAGCCCAGTCATCTTTATAACTATCTGACACTGGCTTACAATAGCTCTAAATGGATGAGCAATGAGTGAATGAGTAGAAGGCTGTGAAATTGACCCATTCATCTCTACAGTATTATCTACTCTGATGATATATTGCTGCAGGTCTCCCTTGAAAAAGAGATCTATGATCTCAATGGGACTTATCTCAATAAATAAAGGTTACAAACAAACAAACAAACAAACAATATAAGCAGTGGCGGTTCTAGGCCAATTTTACTAGGGGGGCCAGGCTGGGGCCAGTTATTTCATGAGAGGGGCACAACAAAAGCGGGTTAAAAAGACAAAGACAGTATAAAGTAATTGTGTAAACAAACATAACATAAAGTAATTGGTATTTGTTTTTGTAAAGGTATTTTGTTTTGTTTCAGTAGTTCTTTTAATTTAGAGTATTTGTTTTAGCAACTTTAAGTGACAATTTAATAAAAAAACATAAACAGTATTTGCTTTTATATAAGGTAATGAGCAGTTTAATCTCCACTTTGCATCCGGGTCTCTGATTTGATTTAGTTCCAATAAATCGTAATATTGTAACCTTTTCTTTGGAGGGGGGCAGTGTCACGGGGGCACTGGCCCCTGTTGACCACCCCCCTAGAACCGCCCCTGGATATAAGGTTGACACTGCCTCTATGCAGTGGGCCTGGAAGAAGCCCATTGTGTCTGGCTGTATTTTCATATCAAACACATGAGTCTCATTTTCTCCACAGGTGGGTGGGGGGTGGGGGGTATTTATCACCCTTGTTTCATATAAGACCCCTAACAAACCACATCTCCTATAAGTTCCTGAAAACTAGCAATATTGCTGTCAGGGTAAATACCTCCAAGCCACAGTCTTTGATTCAATTGCTGTGCTCTCTACTCCTGCAGCTGTTTTTAACGCTGCCTGCCAAAGTGAATAATTGTCGAAAATTTCACAATATTTAAAATACTGTAGCCTAAAAGAATGACAGAGGGGTTAGGCATGCAAATACCGCTGTGCACTCATGGAACAAAAAAGATAAGGGGATCGCAAAACAGAATGTATTAAGTAGAAACGTAACCATGGGGGAATTAAAGGGAATTAACTTCTACTTAGTCTTTGCATGCAGCAGAAAAAAAGCACGTTTTTAACAGCCAAGCCTTGCTGAAATCATTCTGAAGTATATTCATTAAATGAAGGGATTAAGAACAGCAGGAGAAAGTTAATGAGCAAATATGGAAACATGATCTGCTTATTACTGCCTGAACACATTTAAATGGGCCTTGAAGACACTGGCGCCACATTTCATGAGGTAGCCACCAGGAACAGTTACTGCTAGTTTTCAACAAATTACATCTGGATAATTACCCGAAGCACGATGCAGACGTCAGTGCAGTTTTTTCAAAGCCTCGGAATATATGGCTCCAAATCTTAAAGGGCTTAAAACAAATGTTTTCACTCCGTTTCTTACCCTGAGCGATGCTGCCGTCACACAAATACAACATTTCGGGCCAAGTTAGAAGACTTGTAGTTTTTTTTGAGAGATTGTCTGTATTTTTTGATTGTCTGCTCTTTGCACAGTTTTGAAGGTGGAGGGGGTGTTTCAAAAAAACTTTTATCAGACAGTTGTATGTCACGATGAGCAGGTTCGGGTATGAGTGAGCTATTCTGAAGAACCCACCCTGCAAAAAATAGGCACAAAGTAATTTTCCGAGCTCAAACCGCCATTGGCCATTATTATATTAGCACTAAAGTCAGCAGCACTGAGGCCTGGATGCTAGGGCGCTCTCCAAGGTGCTGATCCTGCTGCTAGGAACAGTTACAATTTTGAGCCCAGGAAGAAGCTATGCTCTCTAGATCCCTCTCTTTCTTTACTAAACTCAGCAGTGAGGGGGATCTGGTCTAAATAAGTTAGCCATCACTGGTAGTCTATTCTTTCCGACCAAAAATTAATTGTTGTGCCAGCCATGTCCACAAAAGCTGTGACTACCTCTTGTGTGTAAGAGAGAGAAAGAGAAAACAGACAGAGGGGAAGAGAAAGTGGAGTTGTGCACACCATTTCTTCCAGTTCTTTACTCAGAATACAGTTTTAGAGACATTCTAACATTTTAAATGGCTTTAAAGGGGCCCCTTTATGCTTTTGGGTTTTCAATTTATGAAGTGAGTTAGATGGGTTTTTGTGCAAGTAAATATTTGCTAGTCCTCTCTAACACATTGTACGTGATAGGCTAAGAGGCGGGACATCTTTAAGGGGTTGTCCAATCTCAACAGAGCCGGCTAGCTTACCAATCAGAGCAGACTGTTTCAGACAGAGGGTGAAAAGAGGTGCTGCAGCAGGCAGAGAACAATAAAGCACTTTATGAACATTAAAGCATGGAAACATGTCACAGTAGAGGCACGACATGCAAGTATTGACCATAGGCAGGGCTAAACATTGGAAATGACCCGCTGGCCCGGAGGCACTATTTAGACACTGCGGGCCAGCATAACGTACTTTCCACTTGCCCGCTCGGACCACTAAAAATATTGCTTTAAAAAAACAAAAACACAGTAAGACATAAAATCACATTGTCTTGTGGTATTGGTATTTTGACAACCAATTGTGTTAAATTGTTTCATTTATTAACGCTACAACATAGCGTTTCGTGAGGCGGTTGTTGGATGAAAAGCAACAGCTGTTTGCTGCGGAGTAGAGCGCAGTGCGAGCAGGCTCCCGTGAGTGCGCTCCTTCACTACAGACTTTTGCGCCACCTAACCATTCGCAATTTCGCCAACATGTTTTTAAAAAGGAGGAGTAAAAGGAGAGTGACAGGGAGCATGAGAAGAAGAGGGAGAGAAAGTTTCAGCCACACTGGCTTGATCGATGGAGTTGGCTTCTATATGATGTCAATATAAACAAGGTATTTTGTCGGCTCTGTACATCAATGCCGACCTATGCCGACAAGTAAGTGAAGAGTAGAAAATATAAAGGTATATTCGCTTTAGGGAAATGTCCCAGTAGTTTAGGATAGTGAAGGTTCTAATCTACTACATAGCCATTACATGTCTAACTCCTAATGAGAGGAAGGCAGAAAGTGTATTATACAAATAATAATATTCTTAGCAGAAATGTCACCCTCCTTTTTTTCTTTAACAATGACCACAATATAATCATTTTAATAAACCAAATATGAACAATTGAGGAAAATGAGGAAGAAATGATGATTCAAATGTTGTAGTACAAGTAGTAATGTAGTTTGTGCATAAATTACTGCAACAAACGTGTTCACTTTCTTCATTATTAGGGTGGATCTTTTGGACGAATGCTCCGGGCCAGTGGTTACAATGGTGGGGCCAGTGATAATGAAAATCCATTGGCCCGGAGTGCCAGTGGAATTGTACCCTTAATGTCTACCCCTGCCATAGGGCCCCTTAAAGTATTTATAAATATATATAAATCAGCCACTTTGTCCTCCACACACTACATTTTCCCCCTGCTTCTCCAAAAAGATATTGCTTGTTTGTCAGTAGAAAAATAGTTACAAATGCATTTTGTGACAGCACAGTAGGTAAAAGCACTTGGCTGCTCCAAACCCCCTATGGATATGTGATGCTGACCAGAGAGCACTTTACTAAACCATTCAATATGATGGAACAAAACTAAAAACGCATTTGAGAGCAAGAAAAAGTACAAGCTGGATGTTTGAGGTCAGAGTGCTGTAATTATCTTCAGTAAAAATGATAAAATGCTGTAATTGATGCAAAAGTGCTTTCACTGTGAAATGTAACACAAATCTTTATATAAAAAAACGTAATTAAAAGAAAAGTTGAAACAACTGAAATGTAAGGTCGAGCAAAGACGTCGAGTAAAGAGATGCACTTTTCCATCAACAATTTTGGAAAGAAAGGACAACCAACTCATTGTCGTGCCAATAGAGTTTCATTTATTTCAGGCATGAAAGGTGGGACAGAATTAAACCTACAATTCATAAAGTGAAACAAATTGCTGACAGCATCAGCATGTGTATACACACACACACACACACACACACACACACGTACATATTTATTATTAATCATCATTAGCCCGCCGTTGGTCGCTGCTCGTATACGGTATTTGTTCACCAGCACACACATTGCGGGCCAGCTGCGGGGCTAATTTGTTTAGAAGGAATTAATTAGACATTATTAGGGCTAAAACAATGGAGCAGAGGCAGGGTGTTTAACGGTGGGACGACAAAGAGGCAAACCTGTCACGGAACAATAGGCTAATATCCACCCACAGCTTCCTGGGTACTGCTCAATTATTTTATAACACAATAGGACACACACACACACACACACACACACACACAAAAATGCATGCAAGCAGGAAGTGCATTTTGTGATCAGCCCCCAGTGTGAACATTCACTCATGACGGAGAGACAGCATTCATGTGTTTCTAATTGAGCAGATGTTTCAGTTTTTTAAAGTGTCCGCTCTTTTACCTTCAAGGCAGATACTGCAGCTGCTGTTGACGTGTCTGCAGTTGATGAACCCAATTACAGAATCAAATCCGGAGCGCCAGCCTCTTATCACCTGTAAGATCTTTATCTAACTCCATTCCCCTTTCCACTCTCTCTTCCTGAATCTTCTCACTGCTTCCCCGCCTTCCCTCACAGCCACTTCTTTAAAACAGCCAAGGCAGAGTTGAAGGTGAACTGGGCCTGGTGGGTTCCGCGGTGAGCCAGCAGCAGGGAGCCCGCCTCGGGGCCGTGACCCGCCGCCAGCAGCTCCGAGGCCGTTGTCTCCACGTCCCAGCCCCCCTCCTGCTGGTGGGACAGCATGTGGGCGCTGAGGAGGGGGTACAGGGCAGAGGAGATGCAGCCCACCAGGACCCCCGCGTCCAGGAGCAACGAGAGGAGTTCAGCGTCGCAGGAGGAAGCCGTCTCCTAGAGGGAAAAACAGAAGAGGGAGAAGAAGTAAACACACATGTGGAAATGCCATACTTAATCACCTTCTGGTAAGAAAAGAACACATAAACAAGATTAAACCAAAGTTCTGTTATTTAATAAAGAGTTATAGCAATTCAATTTCCAGCTGGAAGGACAGATAACCTGTACCACTAATGTAGCACAAGAAGTTACACAGAAAAGCAATGACTTTATACAGGGAAGAGACACAGGAAGAGGACTCATTCGGTCATTTACATTACAGTCGTAAGAAAGGTGGGGGGCAGACAGAAGGGGAAGTATAGCATGTTCATTATAACCTTAACATCCATATGATAATTGCCTGACAATGGTCAAGGCGACACACTTCTGTCTGAGAACATTTTGTAGTTAGGAAACCTATATATTAGGGCTGCTCGATTATGGCAAAAATCATAATCTCGCTTATTTGGGTCAATAATTGTAATTGCGATTATTAAATGCGATTATTCATTGACTTTGAAAACATCCATTTATTGGAGAAAAGAATGTCAACAGTATGTTTTTAACAGTTGATTACCCTGAACTTGAAGTATAATTCAACTGAAAAACCAAGAAAAAAATAATTATAAAAAATAATAATAATAAAGAATTAATCGTTTTATTTCGATTACGTTGTTTTCGTAATCGTTGCAAGCCATAATCGTAATCACGATTAAAATACGATTAATTGAGCAGCCCTACTATATATATATATTTTATTATTATAAATTCCATGACAATGGGGTCAGAAGAAACTTTCCTTTTTAAGAGTGTGGATTGTCTTTTATCCTTGTACCGTCATTTTGTCATTTAAACAAACACTTATATTGCCAGGTGATCAGCTATCATTCAGCCGACCTGCTCTTAACAACCGCTGGCTAATAAAACCTCGAAGTGGCGACTAGATTTGCGAAAGCGACCTGTAGAAAGAATATAATTGAGCTTCCTGCTGCAGCAGCAGAGTTTATAGAGTGCGTGATTACAATGCTACACGCTTGAAGAAACCTGATGAGGTCAGAGTGTTGGGTCAAATCATGCGTTGACCCTGTGGCTCACCACCAATCCAATGGCATATGCCTTTAAACACATGAACGCACACAGGCACAAAATCAAACACACGTTCTGAGGGAACGTTCACATTTTCCATGTCATACTATTTCAGACTCAAAGTCCCAGACTTCTTAGTTATTTGGGTCATAGATAACAAAAGGTCATTCAAATCAATAAACAGTAACACCAAACAGAAATATACGCCATGTGGTCATGAAAATGTAAATCACTACCTTGCACCTTTAACAGAAGCATGTTCAATTCACCAGCAAACTGCTTGTATGCTCAATTAATTTGTTTAAAAGGTCTGAATCGTTCTATATTTCAGAAAAACAGAATAAGCGCAATAGCATGAAAGAAAACTAATATTTTCCATACTGCGTAGGATCCATGCCTCCTGCAGTTCTTTGCAGCTTTGAGAAGATTCTCGGTTACCAAAACAATTCTGAACACATGTTTGCAGAGCCATAAACAAACCTTTACGTAATGTTTAATCCCATTTCACGCCTTTTTACATCAATGAACTGCATGCAAATTCAAGCAGCTAAATGCCGCCGGGGCTGCTGCGAGTGCTTCACAGGCCACGAAGACAGGGGGGGGGGGGGGGCTCGGTGACTCAGCCCATCTCCTCTGCATCCTCTCACCTGTTTGCTGGCTCTATTAATGAGTTTGCACTTTGCAAAACTTTACACGCATATGTGCACACACACAAAAGTGCGCGGAAAACAACAGCGTGTCCCAGTCAGGGTATTTCTGGAGCTGAGGCAGATCAATTATAAATGTGGAGCTCATGTCTATTCTGTAGTGGAGAAGAAGGGGCAGAGACGGATGCATTTCTCCCCCTCGCCTCTAAAAATCTCTCATCCCACGACTTGCCTCGCTCCATTTGTCTTTCCTTGAAGGACAATTCATCTTTAACCACATAAAAGTGTTAAAAAGGATCACTTGAACAGCGATGATGGATACAAGTGAACCTGAACGTCTCACACGAGAGATCAGAGACATCCGACTGTTGTCATTGACAATGACACCGACCCCTCGTGGAATTATTGCACATAAAATAAGTGTAATCCTGTGGTAATGTGTGCCGTTCTGAAAGAAAAAAGTCCCCAGATTCATAGGAGCCGTGAAAGTGTTCTGGATGTGGACGCATTTACCATTTTAATATAATAAAAGCTCACGGTTGCTCTGGTACCAAAGGGAGAGGGCTGACATATAACAGTTATAGACAGTATGTCATGCATGACTAATAATTTAATTTCTCCCTTCCTTTGAAAGAGGGGACCAGATGAATCATGACAAGCCGCGGGAGAGAGGAGGGCGAAACAGACAGAGACGTTTTTGAATCTTCAGAGAGAGGTGGACGGGGAGGTCATCCGGTTATAATGAGAATTAAGGCAAAGAATAGAGGGGAGAAAATGTTTGACTGAGAGAGAATAGCTGGAAAGGCATGCATTCATTTTTAAGTAACTGCTTCCAAGCGCTGAATGCACAGTAGAACCAAGGAGAGGCACTTCCAAACATCTTAACATTTCAAACTTTGGAGTTTCGAGGCTCAACAGAGGCACAGAAAAAATGTAACACATGCCATTTCCTGGAACTGCCGTGAACGTTGGCCTATTTTGAAGCTGCGTTTCTTAAGAAGATGACTATAAAGTTTACACATAAAACAGCTAGGATGATTTGTTTATTACACATTTTTCAACGTTTCAACCGTCACATCGTTTGGTTAGGATAATATGCACTCAACAAAGTGTTTCCTGTGATCTGGGAACACAGTGACAGTATACAAGAATACAAAACGACAAGAGAGGAAAGTCGGTTAGATAGAGAGACAAAAAAGTGTTCATCCAGGTTATCTTAATCACAATTGTTTAAATGTAAAACTCTAAGTACGCTTTAAAAAACCGGTGGCCGTGATTAACGACGAATATTCTGCAAATGATTTTAAACAGCAAGTTAATTTGTTAATTATTGTGAAGTTCAATTATGTAATTTATAAAGGAGAAATACCCTCTGGTTCAATGTAATGCCATTTGTAAAGCCACTCGCAAGCATGGCTACAGAAAGACACAAATAAAAAGGAACCATAATTAATCTTCCATATTTTGACTGCTGGAAGTGGCCTCGTGGTGCCCTTTAGAGCTATTAGCGTGATTAACAGCTCTACAAATGCATCCGACTTCATTTGACCCGAAGGCGTGCTAATCGCCGAAATCACCTTCTTTTGTGTTGGGCTGTAATGAGGGCTCACACCATTGTACATGCAGACCACTGGTGTGAAAGATTACACATGTCAGAACAACAGCACACATGTACTGTGTTATCACATCCAGTGACTTTGGCCATCATGGGATGTGTACAGATTTAAAGGGGCCCTATTACGCTGTGTGTTGTATAGGTTTGTGTGCATGTAAATGGTCTGCAAAGGCTAACATCCCCAAACTCTCTCTAGAGTGAGTTTCTCTCCCACACACCCCCCCCCCCCCCCTGCCTGAAACTGAAACACCACAATTGTAGTCCTTTGTTTACTTCCGCGACGTAGTGACATCATTACATAACACTCACGCTTCTATTGGCTAGTGCTCCAACACATTGTGCGTGAAAGGCTAAGGACCGGGACATCACTAAGCGGTTGACCAATCACAACAGAGCCGGCCAGCTAACCAATCAGAGCAGACTGAGCTCTGGTTTCAGACAGAGGGTGAAAAGAGGTGCTGCAGCACAGGCAGTATGAGACAAATAAAGAGCTTTTTGAACATTAAAGAATGGAAACAGGTCACAGTAGAGAAACACAATATAAATATGAACCTGGAAATGACCATGATAGGGCCCCTTTTAAAGAACACAGATTCACTCTTGGGCCACGACCAATTTGAGGATGGGAATACATACATGCTGTAAACAAACATTGCCCCATCCACTACATATATATACAGTATACTATATCTTTCTTTCCTGGTCCGTTATGGTAGAGAGAAAAGCACACAAAAACACTCAGGCACAGGCATGGTCC
>CALSBZ010046719.1:3093986-3113437 GCA_943591055.1 Gobionotothen gibberifrons
CCCCCCCCCCCCCCCCCTCACCCTTCTATCTCTTTGAGTCTCTGACTTTCCCCGGCGGCCTGTCTGGGCCTCGCCTTTACAAACAGTTCATCGCAAACAGAATCTGACTGAGGAGGGAATACATCCATCATGCCTTCCTTTCTTTCTCAAAGGTCAACAGCTTGAAAACCTGTCCTGCGGTGTGTGTGTTTTTGAGCACAGGTGTGTGTGTGTGTGTGTGTGTGTGTGTGTGTGTGTGTGTGTGCCAGGTTAAAAGCCCCTCCAAATCCTCTTTAAAGGTTCAAACAACACTGTGTCTGTCTCTTCAGCGAAGCGAAAGAGGCATCTTCTGTCTCATGTTTGTGTGTGTGTGTGCCGTGACTGAATGAACAAACACTCAGCATGACAAGGGAACTGACACATCAAACTGCAGCCATAAGATGTCCAACCCCCACTCTCGCTCTTGTTATCCCCTCCTCATTTCTTGCTGTCTCTCCCTGGGAAAGACAGCTGAGGTTGTCTCTCCTGTTTGCCTTCAATGGCCGCTAAATGTTCGCTGATTGGTCTGGCCAATTTTTAACACCTTTGTTTTCAATTCCAGCTCTGCAAGTCTCTCATTTCCTGTATACGTCCTCCTCCGCCCTCTCTTTCCCCGAGCTAAACCTGGCTGAGAGCTTAATTGGAATTACCGTACACGTACAAAGCCTAATACATAATGCATGGCCGAGCCTTCTTTTATCATTTAAATCATAAAGCTTCTTTGGAATGCCAGACAACACACAACTATCTCCTTCCCTGCCTCTGTCATCCCTTCCTCTCCTCCTTCAGGCTCTGCTTCCCATCCCTCCATCCAAGCTGTCCCCGGGCTTTAGAAGTGCTCCAAACTGAGCGCGCACAAACGCAAGCGCTCCTTGCTTACAGCGCGACATGATTGAAAGTGACAGAAGAAGAAGCTGTGAAGCCAAAAAAAAAAAAAAAAAAAAAGAAGTGGGCTGTGACGCACATGAGCAAACAAAAACACAGAAACACAAACACTCATGGAGCAAATGAGGGATCAACACACTCCGTTGCGAGCAAACACAGCTAGATTAACAGGGCCAATATGGCACACAAGCTGTAAACAAGCCCACTTAAACAAGCAATTAGACTCATAATCACTCCATCACACCCTCACACACACCAAGTGTCCTCACTTCACTGGGCAGATGAAAAAGGTGTAAGTGATTCTTTGGAGATGACATGGGGGGTCACATCTGCTGTTTTTCCCCATATGCCTTAATAACGGTGTGATAAATGAGACTTTATTTTGAATTAAACTATTTGTTTGCCTCTAATTTAAGCTCTCCATTAAGAATAGCTATATAGTCATCATAAATCTTCCTGCTTATGGTCTCCTTTTATTATCTAGGTCATGAAGAGGCGTGAGTTTTACTTTCAGGACTGTTTCTTAACCAGTTACTACTTGTAGTACTGCCAAGCGTTACTTCTGAAAAATGTACAGTAGTGTAAAAGCACTCTGATTGGTCGGAAAACTAGAAAGGCACTACAGTATATAAAGGCTAGTCCAGTCAAGTCAATAGTAAACAGCGTCTGTGCCATGTGGGAACTGAAAGCCTGACAGGCGTAGCATCAGCAACTTGGGGGGGGTGGGTCCAAACGACTTAACAGTTGATTGATTAAACTACTATTCGGTTTAGGCTTCGCTGTTGGGTTATGGCAAAGCTGATGGAGTGAACGCCCCACTATGACAAAAAGACCGACAAGCAGATACACACAAATATATACATACACAATTCACGACCCCTTAAGCCTCACTTAGCATTTAGGCAGGGCAACACCTTTTTACTCCCAAATTGTCCTATGTTGACGTTTTGGCAGGGAGCGAGAGGTTGTGTCCAGATTTCATCTCTTTAAAGTCTTTGACCAGACGTTATAAGTGGTTCGTTTTTTCTGGTTATGTCCTTGAAATGCATTCGCAACTCCAGACTCTGCATATAGCCATAGCCGTCTAAGGACTCCTAGAAAATGTTAATGTTGCTAACTATGGTTTTTGGTACAGCTGTGTATATTATGTGCAGCTGTATCACTGTATGCTGTACATTTGCAGTGACAGCTCATTCTTATTGGCAGGGCCGCTCTCATCAGCCCCTTATCTCTGTCAGTTTGGTGTTAAGCCCTGGCTCCGTGCACCACCGCTCCCCTTTGCTCCTCCATGGCACATACATCTTCACTAGAAGGAGCAGAGAAATGGAAGAAAAGATAGGAGAGAGGGAGAGAGTGGAAAAAGCGAGAGGCGAAGAGAGAGGCTCTTTCTGCTCTGAGTGAATAGAAAGAAAAATACTGCACACTTTCCTGTATCATCGAGGACAATACAACCTCTTCTTCATTACCTGCTCCCTACTACTTCTTTGTCTCCCTTTTTAATCGTATACTCTACTCCCACTCCTCTTTTTTCTTTCCACCATCCTCCCTTATACTTTAATGCCCACGATGGCCTGCTCCACAACAACGCAAGATACGGTGAGTGTGAACGCACATCTCGCGCAACCAGCCTCATACATTACATTTCTCATTTACAACTTGCGTCAAGTGGATTTCTATGACACCATTTTAATTAAAAACAAATCTTCAGAATTAGTCTTGTTTTTTAAGTAATCCAGGGCCATCTATCTTGTGAAAAAGTATATGTTGATACAGGAGAAAACAATGTGCACAGTAATCTATCACATCAGATACAGAGCAGAGTGCCAGGAAACACACACCGGTCGGGGAAATGCTTGAAGCCTGTCAATCACACAGAGTGGCGTGTCTTTTTCATGTATGTAATCAAGGGCGCTATGCTTCACAGTTTGCAGTTAAGAAATATATTATGATGCATCGTGGCCTAAATCTACCAGTGTGAATGTAGACATTAAACGACAGGTTGATAAATGAAGGATGACGTTCAAATCTTCTACGTGGTTTTCTGTGATCAATTAATTTTGTATGTTGGAGTGAAACCAACTGTGACCAAACAGATGACATTTTATTGTAAAACCTGTAGATTAACAGTTACGTATCGTACACACGGTTCCGTCGCGTTGAAGCTTGCTGGTGGGCGTGTCTGCCGCGTGACCAACAACCAATCACATTAATCTCCCGCCCCGGACACACAAGCACACAGTTTGATTGGCTAGCGTACTGGCATATGATTTGATTGGATGGCGCTTCCGTCAACGCTTACAAAGTTGAACTTTTCTCAACTTTCAGCGCGAGCAACGGAGGCAAAGCGAAGCAACGGAACCACAATGCAGTTCGGCAAAGCGTGATGTCACCCCATTCAAAGTGAATGGGAAGCGTCTCCGTTGAAGCACGCGACGGAACCGTGTGTCTGATACGTTAAGCTTCCACAGTTAACTTACCTGTATTTCTGATCAAATACTTCTGATCCCCCATTGATGAGATCGACTGATCTCCTAAAGGTTGGCCACTGCAAGTCCAGTCAATTTGTAGATCTGATAAAAGTGGTTTTGCTCTTGTATCATCTTAAATGTGGTCATGATGGTGAACAACGTGCCCTTTAAACAAAGGTTTAGAAGTTAAGCAGTGAACTATTCAATAATTTAAAAGGTCTAAAACATGTTTTTATTTTATTTCAAATGATTAGTCTAATAACCTTTTGTGAACTCTAATCCAAATGTTTAAACATCCCAAATACCTGTTTTGATATTGCAGCCAATACAACCTTATTAAGCGAATGAGTATCAGCCATGTCATGATAAAACGAATCTATATAAATTATAGTTTTTTTGTGTCATAAACTCAGTGCTTCGTACAGTCATTTACTCCTAGGCCATTCTCTGACCAACTTTTGCAAAGTTCCGTAATCTTTTTGGAGGAGGTCAGTACAGCGATGCAGCAGGGTTTCCATGGCAGAGTGATCAAGCAACAACAAAAAAGCGACTTATTTTCTGTGGCCAATTGAATACACTCAAGCACATATTCCTTGTGTATTATTCTGTATGTGCTGTATTTTTCTATTCTTTACCTCGCAATCATTGCCTCAAAATATAAAGTAGTTGCAGAGTCATAACTTTGTGTTATGAAACGCTGTGCTGTGTTCTGTTGCCTGGTAAGCCTTCAAACTAACTAGATCTGATACGCAAAATGGACTTCCATGATCATATTTCATGTCCAATGAAATATGAAACAGGTTTTAGTGAGACAGCAAGCCCTGGCCTTACCTTACATAAAAAAGACTTCCAAACAGCAGTGGCAGTTCTAGAGCATTTCACATTGTGAGGAACAGGCTGGTGCCACAATCCAAACAAAAATATGAAGCACAACTACAACAAATGACCACCACCTCCATATGTTTGTCTTCCAAAAGACCGACGGTACACATATGACAATAAACACATTAATGGTAATCTGGTATTAAGGTATTGTATTTTCTCACTTTTATGAAAAACTTTAAACATTCCCTATTTTGTTATCAATGTGGGCTGAAAAGCTATGAAAATATTAGCCACAGTTAAGGGGGCGAGAAGGGTGTCAAGGCTAAAAAATAATGAGGTTTGGGTGGGGGAAGTTTTCCTTATTTGAACCATCCTTGCTAGGGATGCATACCGGTTACTGGTGGCTACGGTATACCGTACCAAAATCAGATCCGGTTTCGATACTTTAATTTTAAAAGTGAGCCGTAATATCCTTAAACTCAGACCCAAACCGTGAAATTACGATGTCAATTTCGACGTGAAACTCCACAAACGAGTCACTGTGGAGTGTGGGCTGCACCATATTGTTGACATCCGCCAGCCAATCAGATCGTGCGCCTTGCACCGGCTTCGGTGATAGGCTTGATTGCCTAGCAACGCTCGTCACCATCCTCCCGAACGTCTGAGCCTTTCGGTTAGCTGTCATTCTTACTAACTACTATTACACTGTAGCTCGATGTCGGCTTTTTGTTTGTTCTCTAGTCGAATCTCAGGTTTAACATTAATTATAACGGTGCTATAACGGTCTGTTTGCATTGACAAGATGTGCTATTCACGCGGCACACCTGATGGCGGGTGTTATAAAAGATATTCCATAATCGGTTTTCTTCATATTTTGTATGTATTTTTCATTGTTTGTTCAATACTAAAAGGTCCAAGAAGTCCCACAATTGAATTTAATATTCATTTGACATGTTAACTATATCGTAAAGCGCTTCATGGGAGTAATTGTGGGATGATACATTTTCAAAGTATCACGATATGTATCGGTTGAGTATCGGTATCGTTCAGTGGTATCGGTATCGGTATCGTAAAAAAGTCAACGATATGCATCCCTAATCCTTGCCAAGAATGTGGGTATACAGACCTTAAATTGGTTATAGTACTGGAATTGGATAAGACGGGTATCAAAACATATGAGGAAATAAAAAACCTTGAATAAATCTAATATCCTTTTTTATATAATTTGACTGAACAGATACTGTAAAATAGTTTGAAACACTGTACTGTATTTAAAACAAACACAATACAAACACACTTTGGCAAACAGACACTCACATAGAACACAACACAGGCGCACACACAGACACACACACATGCATGCGGCTCCACAGTGAGCACATTATCAGATGTATTAGATGTAAGACAATTTCTCTCTGTCTCCGCCGATGTTATCTTCAGATGAACACTGCTCTGAACATGGCCCTGTTCGCTCAGCTCTCAGGTTGCAGAGGCAGAATTATTTCTCAAAGCTGTTTGACACACTACCCTTCTCACTCCATTCACACACCCTCTTCTCTAACTCTCCCTGATTTATCTCTCCTGGCCTTCCTCCCGTACCATCCTCTCTTCAGGCTGGCTGCGCACACTGCCATTTCCTCTCACCTCCATCTTTTGCACTTTACATATTCATACATTTGCTACCTCTTTGTAATTTCCCTTCTCATCCCATTTCTCTCTCTAAACAGCCTTTCCATTTGATGTCCTCCCCCCAACATCTAAATCACACATCTACTCTGTATCCCCCTTCAGAAACCCGCTTCCAAACCCCGCTCGCTTTTCTCTGTGGGATAAAAGCAGCGTTTTCCCCAGGTGTTCCGATATAGGCGCCTTTATGTTTCATTTAATAGAGGCTCTGTCACTAATGGACCGTCTTTCTCTTATCTGATCCCGGAACAAAGAGAGGGGCTACCGGGTCTGAGAGGCCTACTTTGTGACTATTGCTTATCTGATGGGGAACAGTGGAGAGGGCCCACACAGTCTTAAACTATTACTCTCTTATCCAATGGGCTTCCCACAACTAAAGTACAGTTAGCAAGTGGATGAGCGATGGCTTATTTAAATGTTGAGATTTTTTGGAGGACTTCATTCTTATCTTACAATGTTGAAGAGTTTTGGTCTACAGTTTTTAGTATTTCACCTTTTCTATTCTGTCTGGTACTTTTTAATATAGAATATAATACAGTCTCAGAACATTGTTACATTATTTATTTTAACACACACATAAGAAACAAGGCTGATGTTGGATCTGATCTACATAGCTTGTGGGAGAAATACCACTTTTTTTGAAGGCCCCCAAAAACTAGACGACATAACTTCATCTGAAGGATTTATTTGTATAACTATAACCTGAAAACATTTCGGTGTTGGACTAGGAAAGGATTTCTTAAGACATGACCATGAGCTCTGAGAAGTTGTGAAGTGAATTGTTCCCCTATTTCTAACGTTTTCGAGGTGAAATAATAAAACTGATTTGAAAAAAAGTCTGCATTCAAACTGCGATCCATGAAGAGGACTCCGCCTGAATGTGGACCACCCAGACTTTCACATCGCCACTTACCGGGGTCATGCTGTTGATCTGATCCAGAGTCAGCTTCAGCAGTTGTTCATCACCACTCTCAGCCATCAGTTTGAGCGCAGGCTGCTGGAGGCTGGGCTGCCTCTGGAGCAGCAGGGTGGAAATATGTCCGATACACTGGAGAGGGAGAGGGAGTGAAAGGCAGGCAGGGGGGGGGGGGGTAAATGAATGGATGGATGAAAGATAAAGGAGAAAGTGGGATGAAAACAGAGAAAGAAAGAGTGAGGGAGAACAGAGGGGAGAGCGGGAGACGGAGGGAAGAGAGTGGGCGAGGAACAGTGAAGGTTAATCGATGTGCATATACTGTACAGACACGGAGGCACATAATACTTTTAAGAAGGTCTACACACAAACACAGCGGTCCTACCCAGTAATATATGGATATCACAATGCAATCTGACTCCCCCATGCTCTGGCGGTTTCATTCCAGCAGATTCAAATTAAAGCTGTTCAGAACAGAGTAAAAGGCCTCCTCCCACCCTTCTTCCCACACTAATATTAGACAGCCAGGCAGACACTAGCCTATTCACACTGAATAGCATTAGCACTAAAGTAATATCACAGTCAGCTGGCGCTAGACATACAGAATGGCATTAGTCTTACCATTTCCATGCTGCTCAGTAGGGCATGAATAGCATTAAGGGCAGCCAGATATCAAAGAGTGCGCGTGCCTACAGTACATTGTGGAATGCACTGAGCTGATGCTAACATGTTGCTGTGGATAACATACTTAATAGCTTTAGGCTGCTGTATTAAGATATGGGGGTAAATGTGGCAATGCTTGAGGTTTACGCTAAATTCTAACAAGCGTTTATTATTTCTCAATAAAAGTGATAGCAGAGTTGAAGCTGTTTTTTTTTCCCCCCTTCGGTTTCAATTATTATTTTCACTATCCTAAGTGAAGAATAATTCAGCTCTTGTATTTAAGCAGCAATGCCAGAGTGTAAAAATAATCAGTTCGGCCTTAAAATTGAATAAACATTTAGAATAAATAGCAAGAAAATGTACCCAACAGAATCAATAGTGAAAGCACTCATTATGCATTACTGTCAGGATGATTTTATGTTATGTTTTATGGGCTATTGACATTAACATAAATAGCATGTTCATTTTATATTTAATTAGCTGTTACTATTTTATAAACTGTCACATAGTTTAATATTAAACTTTGAGTCATATTTTATCAACACAAATTGTACACTGTATGATCAAGTATAGGTGTCAGAGGAATTTATCAGACTTAAAAGTGAATTAGCTTCCAATTAAATGGAGCAGAGTAAAGTATAAATCAGCAAACAATGAGCATATTGAAGTTCCTAATGACATGCTTTCAGTAAAACATTCAAAGTACTGCAAAGAAAACAAGACATTAGAAGTAATAGACGTTTATCCCAGGAGTTACCTGTGCAGGAAGCTTGTGTTTGGTGTTGTAGAGCGATCGCACCATGGCGACGACCTGCTGACCCAGGTCTAATTTGACCTCTGATGCCTGGCAGCGGGTCAGCAGGGCCGAGGTCAGCGCCACCCAGGGGTTACACTCCGACTCTGCCCTGGAGACAGAGTGCAAGACACCTGTGAGTGTGGAAGTGTGTGTGTGGGTGTGTGTGTGTGTGTGTGAGTGTGTGTGTGTGTGTGTGTAGGCTCCTACTGAGCGGTGAACATAGAGGAGAGAAACATGTGAATACAACAGTGACAGGTGAAGGAAATAAATATATCAGAGTGAGTTATAGACGGCAGAACAAGGAAGGAACATACAGTATATTAAAAAGACAAGTTTAGAACTAGATGTGTAAATCTTTCAGTAGCCAACAATTCAATTTGAAATCACTTGATTCAGTACATAGGGGTGGAACATTTTATGAATGAAAGCAGAGACAAATGTGTGAGAGATTATGGAGTTTTCATAATTTAAGTTATATTAACTGATGGCACCAATGTTAGCCCAGGAATTAAAGCTGAGACAAAAGGGAACATTTATTTGTGCTACACTATTAAACATTATTTGAGTATTTCTTAATTCTCAGTGAATCCAGTTCTAGTTATACATAAACTAATTATATTTGTTATTTAATTAATTGGTAGGCTTTGGTTAGCTGCTATTTATTTCTCTGAAACAAATATTACAAAAAAATATAATAAAATGTTTACACAAGTTAACTTTGCAAGTTTTTTTTCAACAAATCAAACAGTAAGGCTTGATTAAGTGTGTAAGAATATTGTCCATCAGAAGCATTATCAAGGTTCTTATGTACAGTAGGAAAAAAAGGTGTCAATACCAGAACCTTCCAAGACAAGAATCTTGATACTTCAATAAATCCATTTCCCCCGACATTTATATCCAACATGTAATACTGTAATGTTATTCATTCAATAATAAGCCCTGTGTGTGACGGTAATCCTGTTAGACAATGGCTGGGTAACAGCAGCTGACTACTGTGTGTTGCTATGAATAATATAAACACATCAGCCACATAAGAATAACAACATCAAATCAGTGGCTGACATGAGCGCAGTCGGAACCATCAGGAGGTTTACAGACAATCTAATGAATTCTGACTCGAGGAAAAAGGATGTTTGACCACTTTGCTCCTGCAGTTAATATTAAACACCTACATGCCGATCACCAGGGGGACCAGCTGCCAGCGCTGACAGGCGTCAAAATGTTGACACAATCCCTTATGAGGTCTTCAAGACCTTTGCTAATGCTCCTGAGTAACAGATGAGCTCACACCAAGGCCAGCAAATACCAATGAGGCAATGCGACCTTCATGGACTTTATTAAAAATTAGTCACATGAAGAAGAGAAATCCTATGGGAACCCCAGCACGACTCATTATCTGTTAATAAGATCTAGGTTGATGGATAGATCTTGTTGAAATTATTATTCTATTAATATTATCATTAGCATGGCAGGGAGACGATGCTGTACTCATGTCCCTCTAACGCGTGCTAACACACTAGTGGTTATGGAGGTTGTAGTTTTTGAAATAGGATGAATAAAGTATCTATCTATCCATCCACCTATCCATCCATTCGTCTATCAACACTACAAAAGGTCAGTTCTCAAAAACAGGAAAAATAGCTGTGAGGGGAAAATGTACTTGAAATCAGCAAAATAATAAAAAAAGTAAATTTACTAAATGTTGCTTATATTAACCAAATAGTAGTGTCAACATTTATATAAAAGGTTCAAGCTAAAATATTTGTTCAAATCCTAGCCTAATCAAAAGCGTCCGCTGGTTTCTAGCAATATGTCACTTAGAACCAGTTATATAAACTCTGTATCTTATCTGTTTCACTATCTTAAAGGAGGGGTAGGTAAGTTTGAGAAACCGGCTCGAGTGCACAAAAATTCCAAAGTACACAACCGAAAAGAATCCGCCCCTTCCTTCAGACTTCCTACAGAGCACCTCCTCCAACACACATGAACGCGCACATGACCTCAGTGAAGACTTGAGCAACAATCAGATGTAAAACAACACCCAAGATCATGATAATGAATGTAAAACAAATGTATAACAAAGTTATTGTCAGTGCTTATATGTTTGAAGCTAGCATGTTTGTTTTGTGAAAATGTATTAAAAATGTTAAGTCTGGCTAGCTGGCTAGAGCAGGCTGCGGTAACGTTACATATCAGCTCGGTGTGCTCCGTAAATAGTCGCCATCGTTGAAAAGCAACTCCGATATTGACTCTGGTTTGACTTCTCCTAGTTTCCACTTTCTTTTTCTTCATAATTTGCTCCATTACCGTTTTTCTTTTGCGACCGGTAGACGATGTTGAAGCAAACTCTGCCATGGTGAAAGTGTCCTGCAGCGGTTGCTGCTGCCGATTGAACAACAGCTGCCCGGAGACGGGAAACACGCCCAATGACGGCACGCGCAATGACTGCACAAGTGTGTGTGTGTGTGTGTGCGCACGAGATTGAAGGCTGACAGACAGGTCGGCCAACCAGTTATTTTAGCCGGCCCGGCTAAAATAATTGGTCGTAGTTTTTACAGTATTACGGCTTCCACAGATGAAATGTTTTTATGGATTTTTTTTCAAAGCACTTAGAATATGCATTGCTATCAGGATATTAAGAGCATTCCATGGAATATAACAAAAAGTGTATCTCGAGCCGGTTTCTCAAACTTACCTACTGCTCCTTTAATATCTTAC
Organism: Gobionotothen gibberifrons; assembly: GCA_943591055.1. Classification (NCBI taxonomy): domain Eukaryota; kingdom Metazoa; phylum Chordata; class Actinopteri; order Perciformes; family Nototheniidae; genus Gobionotothen; species Gobionotothen gibberifrons. The sequence goes on from CALSBZ010046719.1 coordinate 3,104,959, forward strand.
AATCTATCAACCCAACTATGCATGTATTGATCTGAGAAAAGTAGAAAGCACCACTGTAGGAAATTGATGTCTCAATGCCAGCATTGCTGAAAGAAACGTATGTGATAAACATGACAAGCATTACATTAAATATTAATGGACAGAAAATAGATTGAAGATCAGAGGGGGAATCTGATATGAATGTGCGCTTTGTTACACTTCTCGTGATTAAGGGTAGATGGTAAAAGGCTGGTATTATCCTAGAAGCATGATGAGAAAATATGTGGTTGAATCCTGGTTATAAGGCTGCTGAAGTGTGTTTTTACAATAAGGTAAACGGGACCCTGTGTGATACATGTGTGTGCATGTGTTTATCTGCAAACAAAGCTGGTGTGTGTGAAACCAGCAAGTGGTGAAGAACGAGAGACATGGCTGGATTTTTTTTAAATCAGTCTAACTTCGCCCAGAGTCCCAAATAGTCATGGCCCCCCAGGCCTTCATCTATAAAAAAAGAAATCACTCAACCAGGAAGTGACTCAAAATGACTGCAAAGACACATGAAACAGCTACACTTAGACACAACACAACCAGAACATAGGGCAGGAAAATCAAAGACAAAAAAATAACTGACATATTAACAAAACAGTTACAAAGTGACACAAAATGACCAAAATAGTCACAAAACAACTACAAAAAGACACAGAGAGATGTCTCAAATTACCGCTAAAAGAAGCTACACAACTATAAAGTCTGCGTCTATAAAAGAGAGGCAGAGAGACTTTTGTGTATTTGTGACCAGGGACACATTGTCACATAATCCACCCACAGTGTGAGACAGGCGGGGGCACAGCTGGGCTTCTGTGTGTGTCCGTCAGCAGGAGAACCCCCCCTCCATCCAGCTCCCGGGGGTGCCATGTTTTGCCAAGCTGCTTCACCTCACGATGATGCGGCTTTGGGAACAAACAGAGCCCACTTGTGCGGTTTGGCACAGCGCTGCTTCCTGTGTTTCACCAGGGGGACAAAGAGGATCTGCTGCCTCCACTGTGTGTGTCTGTGTGCTCGCCAAATCTGTCACAGGGTGCAGTGTGAGTCACAGCCAGCCTTTTATTGGTGCTTTGGATATGACTCAGTTTATGCGGACACATTTAAGGATAAGCTTTTAGATGCAACTCAATATAGCTCCTCTTGTAGTCCCAATGAAACACAGCTCCACTCTACAAACACACACAGGAAACACACTTCCATCAAAAATAGGATTAAATGCTTGGTTTTAGTTAAGGTTAACCATGACCTCAAGTTTGAACTGAACACATACAACAACATTTGAAGGTTCAATTATTCGAGTTCTTCCCAAATGATGACTGCTGGACTGCAGCAGCCGTTTAAACACAAATTGCACAGTAAACACAGATCAGACCTTAATTTCAGGCTTCTAATCTTCAAAGATGCAGAATCTGTGTGTAGACATGTTGCAGTAAATTAACTTCAGCGATGTAAATGAGCAGGACTAAAGAGACGAGCAGAAAGCAACATCCGTAATCAGAAGCTGAGTTTGTACTCAGCATGTGATTTAAATCTGAAAGTACAGCAGCTCAGTCTGGAGTTGAAAGAAATGATTATAGCCGACTGTCCCAGCAGTGATGCTTTGACTACAGCTCTACGGAACTCACAACGTCAGTGAAATCTCTGGGTGAACTCGGAAAGCTGTGTTGTCCAAAACTAATCCCAAATCTCCTTCTGCTTCTCAGAGGAAAAAGACACTGGGAAACTCAAAAACAACTCTACTGCCCTTCACAAATACACAGATGATTTAGATGATACTAAATCCTTTCATTGTATTTGTATCACTTCCACAATGTCATAATGCCTCTGTCAGGTAGATTCATGTATATTCAAAATCTCTAAATTGTATCTAATCAGACATGTGAAATAATAAGTCATAATAAGCTAATTCATTCATGAAGTTATAGCCAGTGTTCACACATGGACTTGGACCACCACATTCGGATCACTTCATCCCAAAGTCCAAGTGAAAACCCTTTCAGGCATTCCTTAGAAAATTATGCAGAGAAACACACTGAACCGAAACACTTTCCCCCCCTTTTAAAAAACTCCCTTTAATTAGTAATTTAGTTTTCACCTCTACACTGAGTCAGCTTTCTTGTACACTAAACCAGGTCTCTACTGTTAAATTAAAAAAAGACTGGCTTACTATTGTCGTCTCATATTCTCTTAAGGGGAATTTCCGCCACAACTATCAATCTGTTGAAATTATTTGCCTAATCCTCATGGCTCCTCAGAAGAGGTGGAAATGAAACAATTAATGCCCTTGCCCCCCAGTACCTATCGGACATCCTTCACCCATATGCCCCACCCCGGAACCTGCGGTCCTCCGACTCTGGCCTGCTTACCACCCCCCGCACCAAACTGCGAACCTTCGGGGACAGAGCCTTCAGTGTGGCAGCCCCCACCCTCTGGAACGCTCTCCCTGCGGAGATTCGTAACATCCCCACACTCAACGCCTTCAAAAAGGCCCTCAAGTCCCATCTGTTTGCCAAGGCTTTCGGCCCCTAATCGATCTGTTGTTTTGTCTGTCTGACTTTTGTTTTGTTATGTTTGTTTTTGCCCTATTACTTGTAAAGCGACCTTGGGTCCCTTGAAAGGCGCTATATAAATCTAAGCTATTATTATTATTATTATTGATTGTTCCTAGATGCTGGTTCTATGCATACTTTAAAAACTGGAAGCTCCTGGACTATTTTGTCAAAGACGGGGTTAAGACATTTCACGAGATACTATGAAAAAACTAGCATGTAAGAAGGTTTTTGCCTTTTTCTAGCCTAGTTTGACATCATTTCTTAAATAGATTTGCTGTCATTCATTCTTAAAGCTATCTCAGCCCCTTATGCCTTGATTGATTTTTCATTTTAAGCTGTTAGTGAAGTCACAGCAGGATCATGATCCACTCTTAACAAAAACAATGTGAGGTCTGATCCTGGCATATTTCAGATTGGATGTTTTGTTGGCTTTTAAACTGATCAATGAACCAACGTGAATCTTGTTAATCAACAAAACAACAAAGTCATCAGAATCTATAAAGCTGATTAAGACATGCATGCATACACATCTATAAGAAGCTGTGGTCATGTTCTTGTGAGTTTCTAACAACTACTGGAGTGGAACTCTACTTTAAATTGAAGATCGAAACAGTTTGAAACAGTCTGCTTTGATTGAGCTGGTAGGAAAAACTCCCGACAGCATTGTCTCGGCGGGCTTCAGAGTACCACTCACTTTTAATCAAGAACAATGGAGAAGGAGAAGAGCAATCACATCATTAGACATTTATCGATAATACAGCCAGCCTTTGCTGAGGTTCATAAGATGCCAGCTGATGCAAAAAGCCCAGAGCCTGAAGCTTCCTGTTTTTATTTCCAACTCGTAAAGTCTATGAGCAATACGCGGGTCAATAAAAGGCGCAATTCTCCATTCCCGCTATCAGTAAAATTAGAACAAAAATCTATCATTAAAATGTCAATATGTTCCCTGGTTTTCTTTATGATAAAGATACACGATGAAACCTGTTGAAAGTTACTATAAAGAACACACACCATCACAAAGAAACAAATGTAAAAGCACTCTATTTGGATCTGAACTTTAAAACTACATTTTCTGAAGACTCTGACCCCTAGATTCCACCGGGTCCGTCTGCGGCGCGTTACGGCCGCGACGCGGCGCCCGTAAGGATAGCGGTCACTCTAGTCAATGGGTGCTATTCCACCACACGCACCACGTTACGTCCCAGATGCGTCCCAGAAGCGGCTCGGCGCAGGGCTCCTCTAAAATTAGGATGAATCCTATTTTTGTCGCGGCGCAGCCGTAAGGTAATGTCGGGCAGGCAGGAAGTGGAACGTTCAGAGCATATATAGCATATTTAAATATATATATACACACACACACACACACAAACTAATTTTGCAGCCCCTATCCCTCCGTAGTCGTTCAAGTAGGAGGAGAAATGCCAGCGTTCTCCTCCGGTTTACAGGCACTGTGTAAATTATATATATAGAATAATTATGATGATGAATGCATTTTTTTACCACTAAAATACAGCAACATATCTTTGATTCATGTCGTTTATAACTAGGATATTACAATTATTATTAACTTTGTCTGTACAAAGTAGCCTGCCCAGGAAATATGCCCAAATCAACTAAAACTGCGAGCAGACAGGGAAGACGCTCCGCTTCCGTAATGCTTCTGAAACGCGCCCGGTAGGGTATGACGCCGGGAGGAGACCGGACCAAAACCGCGGCGCAGCCGTTACGCGATGCAGACGGACCCGGTGGAATCGAGGGGTGAGAGGGCGCCAATGCATTCAATGTTAGTTTGGAAATAGGATTTTTAGCTGTATTCAAGAATGTCAGACAAAAAAATCAAAACCTCTCATGTTTTACAGTAAATATAAGACTGCAGCCAGCAGCTAGTTAGCTTAGCTTAGCATAACGCCTGGTAAAAAGAAGTCCAGCAAAACAACTGGTCACTACAGTCTTATTTTGTCTGGAAAAACCATATAAAGTCAAACGTGTTAATAGGTGAAATCTAGAGGTGCTGCTGCCTTCAGACATACCCAGGCTAGCTAAGTCTTTATGCTAGGCTAAGCTAACCAGCTGCTTTCTGTAGCTTCCTTCATTAACATGGATAAGCGTATTTCCCGACATTTTATAATGCATTTTACCAATGCATTAACCTTGAAATAAACAAAAGAGCAGTGAAGAAATAATAAAGAAATGTGTCTTACACTTCCTCTTTCATCATGGGGGGCCACGCTTGTAGGAGGAGCGATAGTAGCTGAAAGTCCTCCCACTTTTGTGAAGTTTCCAGCAGCTCCAGGAAAAGGGCGTGTCTTTTCTCCTCGTTCTCCACATCTTCTATCTCAACCTGAGAGGAAAGGTTGGAGACAAAGATGGGAGGTGAGCCAGGCGTATTAATTAAAGACCAACAAACAAATGCCTGCCATGGTTATTGAGAGCAAAGCACAAATTAGGTGCATGAAGATTGTTCAATAACTAGAGTAACCATCTGTTGCAATGCTTTGGATAAATGTGATGGTAAATGCCAGCATTGTCCACTGAGAGGTGGTTTTCCAGTGATTTATTATGTTCCGCTACACACAAAAGAAACAGCAACTAGAGAGCAGCGTTCATTGATTTCAAATGAAGCTCTCCATTGTGATGGTAAAACTTGACAACCTAATGATTGGAGTAGAGTTTGTGGGAAAGGCATATGTGCCAAAAATGCGACCTGAATGAACTGCGCAATCACAACCAGTCCATCCAGACAGCCAGTATCAAAGCAAACTTCAAACACAGCATTGAAAGGAGGGACAGAGGCTTCATGCAAAATATCACATTTGTCATATTTGATAGTTTTGAAAAAAATGTGCCTGTGGCCAAACTTATTCTATAGTATTATGAAAAAGCGAGAGATCTAGAGGGAGCGTGTAAGAGTAAAAAAGGAATGAGGGAGGGTTAATGTGGAAAAAATGAGACGAGGAGGAGGCGGAGGGAAAGTAATTAATTTTCTTCTCAAAGGTTGGCTTCTAGTGTGATTTAACAGTTCAGAGAGCAGCTGATTTCTGAGGGGAAAACTACAACCTGCCAAAGCATGGCTGCTGCAAAGACAGGCTCCGTCACACATGCACGCACACACACGCACACACACACACACACAGCCCGGCACAACACATACATCATTCGCAGCCAGGCTCATAAAACATAGTTTCAGTCTCAGCGGCGGGATCACATTTATTAAAATGGATATCTATGTAAAGCCTGGCCGTATTTCATCAGTATAAAAGGTCTTTACACGGGCTAATTTTTATATTTTAAGACCCTAGAAACGGTGTCTGAATGAACATGTAAACACATATCTCTTCTAAAACCTTTATTATGACGTAAGTACAGAAACCATCTGTGCACATCTCCACACTGGTTTTGGGCTCCAAATGTTTTTGGTTTAGCAAATAAAACTGTCCCATTAACAGTTATTTAATGAAAAGCATTTTGAGACAATAAATATACTTTTCTTTAGAGAAGATAAATAGATTCATTAAGATGCCAAAAGACTACCGCAACAATCCTTATCCATGATGAAATATTGCTTTCAAAAGAATATCTCTGTCCCGTAAATAATAAACAGCTGACACTAAATGAACACATGTCTGAATTATTTTGATTGGAGCTCCTGTGGCCGCAATGACTGCATTCATCACTACATGTTGAATTTTAAATGTGTTGTGGATACCCCTTGATTATAAAGCGTTTAAATGAAACACATCCCCGAGAGATATTTGTTGAAATCCACAGTGGCGCGATGCAGGTGAGTTGTTTGATGCTGTGTAGGTCATTGTGCAGTCAAAAGTAAAAAAGCCCCATATTGCTGGTTCACTGGCTGCTACTGGAGGTAAGCACATATACAGATATTACTGCTGAATTAACTGAGGCAGAAAAATAAAAGCCCCTTTTAAAGTAAATTAAATGAGCTACAAAAAGTGAAATGGCCATGGATTCAACAAAAAGCTCATATATACATCTTATTACCCAATAATAAGAACAGCTTTACAAAACATCGACAGGAAAGACTCCCAGATTCAAAAAAGTGAATATGTATAAAAAGAGAGTTTTACAGACTAAGTGACAATGGCAGTTGGGATGTCCCTTGTCTTCAAAGAATGGAAGAATAAACAATAATATTCAGTTACTGAATAAAAAGAAAATAAGTGCATCAATGGAATACATTAATACATTGTTGGTAGTTAAGTTATGGATGGCTGCCGTGTCTATAGCTCCTCTCCAAATTTGCACTATTTTTTGTTTTATTTTTGTATTTTGTCTTATGTCCTATTTATAATATGTTGCATTGTTGGAGGAGCTTGGGACCTAAGATTCTCATTGCCATAACTACACTGTAGCTACTGTGCATATGACAATAAAACCCTTGAATCTTGAATGCCTTGAGAAACTCTTGTAACAGTTGCTTTTTAGCAGGCAGGCTAACTGACTAATTCTTGGAAGTAAAGGAAAAAAAACATCTTTATGTCAAATTTATAAACCATTTTACTTTCCAATTATGAACTGGCCTTACACTCTTGGTTGTGTCAGTCGTGGGGCTCCATATAATCCACTAGCTCTTGTAATTGAGTTACACTGGATGACTGGTAATGAATCATTATTCACTCCGGCTGATATCCTTCATGAAGTACTGATACTCCTAGAGTTCAGAGTCATCAGTGCTGTTGAATATTCTAATTCACAAGCAAATGCACATGCAAATAAGTAGCAGCACAGCAGATTCTTGCAGGATGGTGTAGTGGAGCGCTTTATGATTGGGTATGGAGCAATAAATGAGCAAAGCTGAAGCTCAGGACCCTCTGGAAATGGAGGTCATTTGGGAAACAGAAATGGAATCTTAACTACGTGTACAACTCCCTCAGTGCATCTAGAACTCTCAAATCCATCCCTGAATGTAAACCGCAACCCAAAGCCTGTTCATCATTGTTATTGCCTTACTGTCTTATGAATACTGAACACTCTCTTGCTATTGAAGCATGTTATAAAAGTTTTACGGCCACATGTATTCATTATTTGAAAATGCAAGGGTAGCCTATGCCAGACCGTGGGATTTCCTGATGATATTTTGATTGCATGTAGAAAACCCATTACAAATTGTACCCAAACACATACAAAATATGCAATTGTCTCAAATATAAACACACACCTACATCCTTTCACCCGCTTGCACACACAGACACTCATTAAATCTCACCTACAGTAGACCGCAAATTAAATCGCTGCCAATTACCACGTGGCTGTGAGGCTTTTATTTTCATAACAAGGAAGGACGGTAATTAATTTTGCCTCATGATTAAAATCAACATTTCCTCAGTGGTGTGGTAGAAAGATCAGAGTGCAGCAGGGCAGAGGAGAAGAATAAGGGAGGGAGGGACATGCCTGTCATAACACAATACCATAACTCTAAGCAGAGAATAGCTGGCAAATTGGATGTGACGCATAGTCTCTCAGTCAATCATTCTTCATATATTCCTCCCTCTGCCTCTTTACACAACTTAGTCCCTCTTGTCTCTTTACATCAGTCCGTACCAGGTTCAGTAAGTTAGACAGCAATATAAATGCTCTGTATATTTGTTATTTGTCTTTTTTGCATAGTCACCACTTCGCTAAAGTATATGGAGGACAACCTTTAGAACCTCCCCTACGAATATTAACTTTACAATTGGATTTAGGATAGCCAACACAGGCCTATCAATCCTTAGATTTTTTGGTACCACTTTACAATAAGACTACCTTTATAAAGGATTCATAAAGGGTTTATAATTAGGTTGTAAACACTTTATTAATCATTAAGAACCATTTATAAACCAGTTCTAAGTTCTAACATAGTTACATTCAACACAGGCTCACTATTTGGCAAGATGACTAAG
>CALSBZ010046719.1:3113837-3126451 GCA_943591055.1 Gobionotothen gibberifrons
CACACACACACAAACACACACACCAAAACATAATAAGGACCATGCAAACACATTCAAAATCAATCAGCTGAATGCCACTGAAACAGAGCTTCAATAAGATCCTGTGAAATAATTTCCTCCATATGTCACCGTCTCTCCTGAAGGAATAAACCCTCCACGGATAAATATTACGACATCAAAGCGCTCTCCAGTAGTCTTTTAAAATTGTACGGTTTTCAACACATAGGTGACACTTGAGGGTAATACTGCAGGTAACTTTAGACACACTTGAATGAAGGAAGCCCTGCTATACAGTACACTAAATCACACAAGTGAACATTAAGGTTATCAGCGATGTGAGCCCCCAACCATCTTTTGAGGTATTTTTTGTTGATTGTTTGCCAACATCTAAGTGCTGAAATGCATATTTACAGTAAGGTTATTTTCTAATGAGCTTAAGCACTTTTATGAAATCGTATTCCATATATGGGAGTGTTTGGAAACATAAAACAATATTAAACACATCAGGAAAGGGAACCCCCAAAAAAGTACGATAGTAAAATGCTGCAGTGGACGGTAATATAATAGTCGATCCCCCTGAAGAATTTTACTGAGTTATTACCGCCTCGGTGAAAGGTGCTGACATTTTGTCAACATATCAGTCCTGTTTTCAACTAATCATAAGGCACTGTCACTTGTTGGTGAATGAGCGCTGCCCATGAAGCTGCAAAGGTGAATAAAAGGGTGGGTTTTCGTACAATGACTTAATAAACTGGCCGTTTGTCCTTTCTTGTCATGTAATGGCAAATAGTATAATGTGCTTCCTGGCAGTCAAGCCGGTAACAGTGACAGAAATGCAGTTAGGAGTGATTTTGGAGTTTCAACCGATGCCAATAAACTTGTCATGTGCCTTTTAAATGTTCATGAAAGCCCCATTTTGTAATTGTATTCATATATACTCACATAAATATTACAACACAAATATTATGTGCGTATTGGAATCCTTCAAAGTTGTTTTAGTCCAAGCGCCAATTTGGTGTGCACTCTGAGGAACCGTAATCAAGACATCAAATGAGAAAACTGGGATCAAAGTGTCAGTCAGCATTTGCAAATTAGGGGCTCGCTTGAAAGATTTCACCCCACTTGTAACGAGATCCCTCCTCCAGAACTGATTAGACAGACGCTGGTTCAGTGTCTGAGGTTGATTTGAAATAAATAAAGAGAATGGCCAATTTGTTACGAGAGACGACTGAAAAAACTGTTCATATTTATTTCACTTTCCATTAATCTAAAATAAACGACATGCATCACTGCATAAGAATTGAATAATATTGAAATGAACTTTGGTTTGATACTTTCCCGGCAGGGAAAATCGTTAACAACAAACAACCTTATGGACTTATTTTAGACTCAAAATAAACTTCTTAGAGATCAAATCAAATGCTCACGCACATTTGTTTTATTTGTTGAGAATTAGTTTTAACTTGACAAGGATTTGAGGGTTTTAAAGGTCCCCTATTACACTGTTTTTCATCAATATATTATAGGTCTCAGATATATACAAAAAACCTGTCTCTGAAGTGTTAGGCTCCAAATACCAAACAGATCATGCATTGTAGCATCCCACAATCCCCTCTGTTTCTGCCCTGTTTCAAAAGTGCTGATTCTCTGTCTGTTACTTTAGATGAAAATAAGGAGCCACTCCCCACGCCCCTCTGCGAGATATTTGGTTAAAAATAACACAATGGTGCTCTAGGAGGAGATTCAGGTGATAAGGTGGGGGGGGTTACCTTGGTTGGTTATTGGCCCCAAAAAATCGTTATGACATCATAAAGGGGCCAAAATCAGATTTGCTCATTTTCAGACAGGTGAGCGAATCTTTTTTCCTGAAACTTTCTGAATCTCGTTACACAGAGGGGACACATGTTTATGTATAAAAGACATGAAAAAGTGGAGTTTGCATAATAGGCTGATTGTGACTTCATTCCACATTGTGACAAACGCAGTAGATGAGGTTAAGATGTTAAATACATCTCAAGTGTTTGATCAAATCAACACAGTCTTTAAATACCTTTTACCTTGAATTGCTCAATGAGCTTTCTTAGGCCACAGAGCCCATAATTAAGACATTATTTTCCTGAATATTTCAGCTGGTCTACTCAGAGATCAAAGTGCTGTTGAGAGTAGATAACCGTTTGGTACATTTCACAATGTCCAGGGTTTCCCACAGTTCTTAATAGTGGATGTGGCCCAACCGCACTAAATTATTGAGATCGGCTGGTAACATTAAAACGGTTTCATCACATGAATACCTCAGTGAAACAGAGAGTGACTACTTCCACCTGTTAAAGCTATCTATTCAAGACATGAGGCAATTGTTTATAGTCATCTAGAGACCGGATTAATTACAGTCAAGATGAAAACCTGTCAAAGTCTATCATAGCTCAGAAGATAACAGTGATTGATCAATCAGCCTTACACATTGTATGTATGCGTTGGTATTATTAATCAAAGGAACACGTTGGATTCAAAAGGAAAACCAGAGTCATTTTTAGTCAGGATATGTTGGAGACAAACAGCTCAGTCACTCACAATCAGCAGAGGATACTCAGGAAAAACCACTTGTGAGAAATAAACAATCAGTGATGCTGGTCAAGCACTAAGTTAAAGGTTGTTCAAAGTTTAAAAACTATCACTTGAACTTTAAAAATAAGAGACTCATCGGAGGTTCGGATTAAAAAAGTAGACAGTCGAAGCCCAGTCTCTCTGTCTGCCCTTTTAATAAGACCTTGTGAGTTGAATTACAAATAACCCACAATGATAGAATAAAGGCCAGATCTGGGGTGGTTATGGGTGGAAATGTAGAGGTACAGTTACTGCATATTCTTTTTTTAATAAATAAACCAACAAAATAATTTCACATATTGGTAGTAACTTGCCATTGTGAATAATGCTAAAGGTTAATCATATAATCCTACTGAGATTCATAAAGATCGACATTGTTAAGTGTAGAGTTTTAGACGCATACTTTTGTTTATGCTGCTAAATGCTAACGTCAGCATGCTAATATGCCACCAATACAAATGCTAGCATGCAGAAGTTTAGCAGGTTTAACGTTTGAATGGTTCACTATTTTCAATAAGACTGCTAGCATCCTAATACTTCTTATTGGTTCTAAACAGAGGAGGGCAACTAATGATAATGAGCAGGGCAGGTTTTTGGGTAAGGCAGGTTTATAAACCGAAGTATTTGTCAATTTACAATGTAAAGCTTCTGATGTTTCCCAATGAAAATTCAAACAGATCACTAAAGTCGTTAGCTTTCATAGATATCTGTACCAAATGTCACAGCAATCAATGTAACAGTTGTCAAGCCGTTTAACTTGCATAAAATAACAAATATCAGGTTTATAGTGCCGTTAGAAGAAAAGACAGGAATTAAGTCCTTAGGGAACATTGTCTGAAAAACCATGGATTTTTAAATATTGCAATTGCATCCCATACTTGTCGAAACACTTGTATAAAAACCCAAAAGTGTTAAACTCACGGTGCTGCAAGAGAATGTCCTTAAAATCCATCCTCTGGAAACCACAAGGGCCTATACCAAATGTTAAGGCAATTCATTCTAGTTGATGAGATATTTTAGATTGGACAAAAGTGGTAGAACGACCAACCAACAGACTGACTTTGCTTTTCATGATGCCACACCATAAGCACGGCTTTAACCACTGTTGACCTCACATTACACATCTGTAACAACATGCTATATACTGTATATAAGGCAGACCTTTCAAACAGTCATTTCACTGCAAGGACGTGAAGATGAAAACTGGAACCCTATGGGGGAGTTCAATCCAGTATTGATTGCTTCAAAACAACCTAGTAATGGAATCGAATTGATAGGAAATATCAAAGTAATGGAAAAGGACATTTCCATTACCAAGTTTCCAGGCGATAATGACAAAGGAGCACATGTCAACAGGCCCTACTAACACATGTTCATGGTTAGTGCGGCTCAGAACAATCTCAACAAAAGCCCCATTTACACACCAGTTATCACATTTAGAACACACACATGCAGACGTAGAACGTGTCATGTCTTCAAAGCTGACAAAGGCCGACCCTGGCTTGTTAAAGTGTGTGGTGAGCAAATCATCACCTCTGGTAGACAGGTTAATGATCGGTCCTAACATCACTGTCCCTTCAGACAGCTCTCTTCCTCTCACTCGTCACATCTTATTACCTCTGCCAATCACGCTGGCTCGTGCCATCATACCCACCTTTCTATTAAATGAGTAGGATAAACAGTGTCAGTTTGCAGAATGAAAATGGCCATCACCTTCTCTTCAGGTGACTGTTTGTTGAAGGTTTACCAACAAAGGTTGTCAAGACTTTTTGTAAATTGGCAAATGTTAAAATGGTGTTACCGTCTACCGACATTTTTGGTTTTAAACCCCCAGATTCTATTTTGCGTCCTAATACCAACAGCAATTGACAAGATGGCCATTGCTCAAAGGTGGATATTTGACACACTCTTCCTGCCAGCATGGAAACCAATTTGTATTGACATTTATTACAGTTTTCTTATTTATATATATACATCCCACAAAATCCAGACAGCAGTACATACAGAGGCTAGTTTCTGAGCTGGATGGGAAGCTTTTTAGATAAGAAGGTTTTGATGTATCACTTTCAGGCTGATAATTGTATCCAACAAAATATTGGTTGTTTCAGCTTCCTTCTCCATTTTAAATCAGGCATATCAGAAAATGTTTTTTTTCTTTGATTATCAACACATCAAAGATAGCTTTGTTTCTGCCAGATGTCTGTTTCTATATTTAAATAGAAAAGGATAAAGTGATTGATCATTTGTTATAATGAATTTTTACGTGTGAATAATTTGTTTAAAGGTTTCTTAACTACACCAAAGTTCATAAATGACCCTCAAATAAAAACTGAGATGGCACTTACAGCAACAGTAGTGCTAGTTAAGTTAGCTTGAGCAGGATAGTGGCTAGATTTAGCTGCTGCCTAATTTAGTTGTGGGAAATACATAACTGTTTCAATCAGTTAAAAAGGCTATTCTTCATATACAGATATAAGCAAGGGAAACACGTATAAGTAAATGATGTGGCTTTGGTTGTCTGTTACATACCATGTTCAAAGAAATGATAAAGTAAAAATATGTATTAGCTGCACTTTGGCATTGGAAAGCAGGATGGAACAATTATTTAAATTACTTAATTATCTGAAACTGAAAATGAAAGGTCTCTGATAATGCAATGACTGTTATTCACAAAGTTAATCAGAAATGGGGTTCGTTGCGAAAACAACAACAAAACAATAAAGATGCCCAGGTGCTATGATGAGCAAATCGTTCAAATGACGGTTGACGATCTGACGAGATTCTTAGCCTCTCTGACCCAAGTCAAAGAAGCATTCATCCTTCCTGAATTTCTATGAGCTGTTAATAAAACAAAGGTGAACTCTTGCCCCCGTCAACAAATCTGCCTGATAATCTTCTCCGTTACTTGGCAATTATCTCAGTCCTTGACCTGAGAGGGAAGGGAGAGGGGGGGGGAAACACGGGACAGGGGCCCGACAGCGGACCGGACCGGAGTGCTGCCGGAGCCTTGGGATCCAGAGATCTCCGTGCCTGGCCTTTACCGAGTACGCTGTGAATGAGCTCATCAATATTCATTGACCCGCTCAGGCTAATGTCCCCAGCGACGGGCAGAATAAAGTTGCAGAGGTCGCACACTTCACAAGGGGAGAGAGAGAGGGCGGGCCGAGCGAGGCAGAGAATGAGCGATGCCGAGGAAGTGAGCGGGGATGATAAGAGAGTGCAGGTTTCAGACGAAATGAGAGCAAAGAGAAGCAAACACCAAAAGGGCAAAGCATCAGGGCCTGTGGAGGGTTGGGGAGTTTATTACGGCTTGAAAGTGAAACACATAAAACATGCAGGGAAAACATAAGCGCAATGATGAAGACACGCACGTCCGTGGAGAAGAGAAAAACACACACACACACACACCCCGTTGTGCATGCAAAGTGCGACATGAGAAGACGAGTGAAATGACAAACAAATACGGCTTCCTCTGAACCTCTCCCTCTATTCGTTATGCTTTTTGTTGCTCCCTCTCCTTGTAGATCCACATTGTATAACATGACACCTGAGTATACATAATGGCGCATGCCTCAGGAGAGACAGAAGAGACACGGAGAGCTCAGAAGACAAACCGCAGAAGGGGGGTGGTTCGAAAAGAAAGAGCCGATCAAGGGTAGGAAGAAGAAACATGCTTATAGCTTTAAGCCATGTTGACATGACGCCACAGCGACAGACATGCATATCAAACACACACGCATATGCACCCTTTATTTGAATATTAAACCCATTTGTGGCCAGACTCTTCTTAATCATGCATGCTATAGGGGCTGATGAATATTCAAGGTATGACGAAGGCCAAGGAGAATGCTAAACGAAGACACAAAAAGAACATTGATCACTTAAGATAAGAATCAATCATACGCCTTAATTGTTCAAATTGTATTAAACAAACTATTTCAATAGTGAAATGAATGTTTAAGGTGGAGTCACATATGCTCAGGTTGTTAAAGAAAAGCTTCACCAGGCGCCACAGAGCAGCAGAGAGCTTATAGATAATAGCGCGTGAGTGCCCCCACTTCATCTCAGATTGTTCCGTCTTCCTCCCTCCTTCTCGCCTGGCTCCGTGCTGCCCATTCCGATCACTTCAACTGTCCTCCGGCTCTTTTCTCCTCATTTCTCCTCTTGTCTGTCTCCCTCTCTGCTTCCCCTCTCTTTTCTTGTTTACTTTGTAGCACAGCCTCCTGTCTGGTGTTTTTTTTGTGTGACTGAATCATCAACGATTCACCCGAGATGACAAAGTGTTCTTCTCTCCAGGCTCAGAGTTAAAATAAAAAATGGAGCATAAATAAAGTTTCCGCGCAGGAGCCTAGGGGGATAGATAAAAGCTGACAAAACAAGTGGAGTTATAGCTGAGGCTTGGCTATCAAGGCAATGACCCTTGACCTGTTGCATTAGAGTGTGGCCATAAGATAGCGTCCTCAACCCCATCACATTTATTATTTATCTACATGGAAAGAGACTCTCTCTCTCTCCTTGTATAACCCTCTCTGCAGGCTCATTCACTTTCATCAAACAAATCTCTCTCTGCTCCCCTGTCCGGCTTCTCCTCCCCACCTGGTCTTCCCCTCGGCTCAGCCCCATCTTCTTCTTTTTTTCTCACTAAATCCCTAGTGGGACAATCCAAAAGTTCTCTTTCCCTTTTCAACTTTGTAACACTGGACTGAGAACGCACGTCCGCCTGTTTGTGAGACAGTAATATGTGAGTGTGTGTTTGTGCACCACAGAGGCTGAATGGCCATGATTGGTTGCAGAGAAAACACCAACAACATTCCCACTTAGGTTTGTATTCCTGTCATATGTAACAAATGCTGCTGTTACGGAAAAGTGGCGTGTCATCCATCTGTGGAGCTCTTTTTGTCTCCTTTTTATTGTGTTTTGTTGGATGTGTGTCAAGGCTGAATCTTCTCCCTTCACTTTTGCATAACTGTGGCTTTAATATTTAAATATACGGCAGGTGGAGGGGGATTTGTTACAGTATGGCAGGATAGGAGATGCACACATATGTGTATGCATACATACACACATATATACTCGCACAAATAGTGATAAATAAATGCACACTCTTAAGAAGTCATTCATTTCAAATATTCATAGTTCTTTAGGCTTGTAATACCTCATGTACAACACGACCACCTGTCTCTCTGTGTACGCACGCATGCCTACAACCCGTAATACATCGTGTCCAGAAATGATGGAATTCTGTAATTTTCTGCTTAATTGGTGCATAGCAAATAAGAATTCATATCCAGTTTTTACACAGAAGGAGAAAGAAAGGTGGAGTGAGAAACTAGCAGACTAATAAAGTGACAAATAGGAAGCTGTTGGAAAGAGCTGATACTGTCTGGATGACTGTATACCAATAAATATGGTTGGCAAAACAGCCAAGGGTTAAACCAATATGCTAAAAGAACACAACACTGAAATGAAATTACTACAAGTAGGCAGAGTATATTTACACTCTTCCATAAGTGGGTCAAAAAGGACCCATATTAGAATAATAATGTTTGTATGCCATTTTTGGTTAAGAAAAATCACTTGTATAATATTTAGTGTTATATTTTGGTTCACACTAGAAATATTTAATTTTTCACTATTTATAATTTTAGAATTTTTTTTTACATTTTGAAAAAAACCGTTCTGAACATATTGATGCCCTCTCTTACCTGCCCTGCAGCTGAACGACCGATCCTACCTTTATTTCCTCCCACCTTGACTACTGTAACTCACTTCTCTACGGCATCCGCTCCCCGCCCCTCGATAGACTCCAAATTGTAAAAAATGTAGCCGCCCGACTCCTCACACACACCAGATCATGGCACCACATCACACCAGTCCTCAAAGACCTTCATTGGCTTCCCGTCTCCCAACGCATCAACTACAAAATACTGTTTTGCGTTCTTCAGATAAGTGGAGAAAGTGGAGAAAGCGCTCGGTTGGGGTTAACGCAGCCCGCTCTGCTCCTTTCATCCATATTAGATAGACGATGCACTGCAAGGCCAAACAGCCAAGCACCAAAACAGCGTGTCACAGCAAATGATCCATGACATTGACAGGGAGGACAGGGGCTTGTAGCATGAATCAGCGATCACTGTTGATGAGCGCAGATGATGACTTTTCATGCTCACACACACATGCAGGGTGATTTCTTCTGCAACCTTCCCTTCCTCCCGACAACATTTAGAGTGCACACGGGTGTGACGGCCATGATGTGACGGCCATGTCCCCTACTCCCCTTTTTTCACTGCCTGTGAAGTTATGTCTGTGTTATATCACTTGATGTTGCCATCAGAGGGGAAGCCACGTTAATAAAGAATTTAGTAGGTTCAATAATATTTGGGTGGAAATGAGCCACTCAGACTCAAAGCCAGAAACCAGCAATAGCGAGCTAAATATCCTAGTTAGCTAACTTGCTAATTCCACCAACTTAAGCAGAACAAGTTTTCACTCAACGATAGTATTATGCTTTTCCTGAGCTGTGACAAGGGTCTATGAATAAAGCCTGAAATGTATCAATTATATGTATTTACTTTAGCTCTATACAGTACTTCTACATATAACTATTCCACTGCTTGGTTAAGTCGTTACTGCAAAACCTCATCTCACTTCCCTAAGATTAGCGACCTGCTGGTTTAACCACAGTTAGCCCTTAGCATTCATTGTAATGGCAATGGTACACACAAAAATGGCCAACATGGTGAGTTGAATAGAATGGGGACAACCAATCAACTCCTATTCTATTTCTTCGTGTCATCAAAAACCCAGTTAATGGTCTATAAAGCAGTTCCATACTTGAATATGAGTTGTTCAAGTTTACTAATCTTTTTGCTTAGACTATAGGAATTACATGCATGTATTTATAATTAGAAAATGTGTATCATTTCCTTTATTGCTAGATCTGCAGTGGTAGAACTACTGTCTTTACACTCAATCATTGAGGATGCAGCAGAGCAGGCATAACATTGAGACATATGTATGCACACATGTAGCATGACGATAAGTAGTCACCTATTTGTCTAGGAAATGCCACAAACAAATGACCCTAAGTATATTGTTACGAGTAACATAAAGGCCAAACGAACACTATAGACACACGGACAAAATAGACCCTCGGATCTTGACAGTGGTGACATTTGGACGCCCTGCTGTTATGACTAATCATTCAAAAATGAAGGCACAAAATCTATCCCTGGCTTCACCTCTCACACCCTCCCTCCCTTTCCTCCCATATCATCTCCCCCACCTCCTCCCCATTCCTAAATGTCAGCATTTCAATTGGGCTCATTAATTCCTCCCTTTTTAGGCGTCTCTGTGAGTGTCTGTGCCCGAGGAGTGTGTGTTGGGCTGCTGCGGGAGGGAGGAAGGATGATGTATAGTTGAGGTAAGTGGCCAGTTGTTCTTTTTCTGTTTCAATATCATCTGTGAATCTTTTCTCTCTCTCTCTCAGTACATCTCTGATCCATCATTATTTCCCTCCTCTCTCTAATTCTGGCTCTCTAGTTCCCTCTGATCCATCATCCCTGGGTTTGTGTGAGGCAGCGGCTGTGAATCATGCAGTGGCCTTTCCACTGACACGGCCCGGCCTGACCCAGTCTGGACACCACTGGGCTAAACAGCATCCATCATAGAAACCATCCGTCTGGTCCTAACAGGGACTGGCCTGCTGAATGCATGTTTGTTCCGATGTATTATACCGAAAAGCCACTGTATATGGATGAAGATGAATAGACGACAAATATGCAGACAGCCAAGGCACGCAGGCAGAATGGGAGGAGGATGAGGAGGCTTGGACAGACAATGTGAAAAGAATACAAGCTTTTTCAGATCCTAACAGACTGTGGGGATCTGAAGATTTCTTGACGTGCTGTCAAAGAGGTGTGCGCACAACGCAATGAGGCAAGGATAGAGGATTACACAGTAAGTGAATCAGATCTGCAGGAATACACAATGCAGCTGTGAAACACAGGCAAGCTGGTTATCAGGAGACTGGCAAACAAAGGGAGAGCTGAAAAACCAATAACCTTTGAGCTTAATCAACTGTGATAATCACCGATAATGTAACATGAATACAAATTGAGTTAAGACATTGCAATGCCTACTAATTGTATATATATCTTATTAATGGGAGCAATTGGAAACTTTTAGTTATTGGCTGTCCAGATTAAGATGGTACTTAAACAACAGAAACAATGACAACAGAGCTGTATAGCCTTATCTACAGTACCTCTCAACACTAAATATTAGACTTGCATTTGTCATGTGACCAGAACCGTCTGGAGAACATTTCGGGTGTGAAAAGTAAGGTCTAGGTAGAAATGAATTAAACCTGCCAGCATTGGGTTTTCGTCATTAGTAAAATAAAGAAGTTAGATTGTGTAGAAGTCTATGAGAAAATTACCTTATAGCTAAAGTATGTACAAGACAAGATTATCTAATTTTGCTCTGGGACAGTTTGGGATAAAAAAAAAAATTCTGAAATGTTTGCCATATCAACCTAAGCTGTTTCAATATGTCAGCTCCTCCCAGGTGACCCACAATCTGTTATCACAGATTTAGATGAGGTGGTTTAAATGAGTCCCTAGTGGTACTGATGCACTAGGCTGCGAGCTTATGGCAGCTTATCAGACAAAAGTGCACAGCAAAAAACATAGATAGACATTTTTAGTGTATTATTTACATAGATAAAGTTATAATCACAACTCCAAGTAGCATATAGTCATATCTGTCATATCTGTATAGTAAATATGAAGCTATAGCTGATGGCCGATTAGCATAGCTTGGAGTCTTGAAACATGTGGAAACAGCTAGCCTCACTATGCTCGACGTTAGATAAATCCATCCATTCCAGCATATTTCACAGTTCACTTATTAACAAGTTATTCTTTGTTTGTTTAAATGTGTTTTGTAAAATGTGTTACACTTTCATTCTTTGTGATAAGCTAAGCTAACCAATGGCTAGCTATAGCATTACATTTAGCATAGAGACAACATCATATTCCTTTAGTGTCTGAACAGAGACACAAAATGGATGTCTGAGTCAGATACAATAATCGGTTCTCCTTTGGCTTGTGATTTGTTTTCAGTTGACCCTATTTGCTATTGTTCATTCTGAATTGACAAGCAGCTACCTGGAAGGTCTTCAACCAAAAAAGATGATAACTACATATCAGTCATCAGTAGGTCAGAGCAGACCAAAACTACTCAAACGTTATAATTTGTGTCTTTAAAAACCTTTGTTTTATAATCTGCATTTTCAGACCACACTACATGTTTTTAGGCCCTTTGTTCTACTTTTATGAATATGCTAATTTCTACATCATTATTTTCTCTATTGTCAATGGAAAATTAAAACATTAACAAAATGCAAGTCGAGCATACTGTCTGTAATTTGTCAAAGACAATTAACCAGGATGATTTGTAGCATATTAAAATAGACAAATGACAGCAATTTTCATCCGGAATAATTACTTGATCCATTAAAAACGTAAAAAACAACAAGCTGTAGTTTCATGCATTCTAATCGGCTGTTTAATTAATGAAAACATTTACATTTCGAGCTCTTTCTTAGAAATACTTTTTTTTTTAAATAACTTTTCAAAACATTGCTATCTCCTAATTTGCCAGAAAAATAAGTAATTACAAGTATATAAATGAATAACTCGTGAGTCCCCTGTCGCTCTATGAAAAACGTGTTTCTTTTTCCTTTCCTTTTTTAATTCTTAAATTATATTTTAGTATTGTCGACATTGAGGAAAAAGAGTCAGAAATAAATATCAAGAGGGGTAGGAATGAGAGAGTCTTAGAGAGACAAAGAGAAATGGAGGATAGGGAAAGATAATGTTTAAGATCAAAATCAAGTTTTTCTCCATTTCCTGGATGAAGACATACGTTATCTTTATGCAGGGACTGTACAATTAGGAGAACTGTGTGTGTGTGTGTGTGTGTGTGTGTGTGTGTGTGTGTGTGTGTGT
>CALSBZ010046719.1:3142031-3153142 GCA_943591055.1 Gobionotothen gibberifrons
GTGTGTGTGTGTGTGTGTGTGTGTGTGTGTGTGTGTGTAAGAAATAGAGAGAGAAAGACTTACAGTACAGACAGCGTTAGCTTGTACTTGTCAATGTCACAAAGTCAGAATGTGACAGTATGTGAATCGCTTCGGTGACATAATGTATGTATCTAATATATTTGATTGCTAACGTGTATTATTGTATAAAACAATTATTCGACTGTAGCTGTGTACCACAGAATGTGCTAAACACATTATCTTGTACAGCTATTGTCCAATCAGACTATAGCAACAGTAACAAGGCATTGCAGAAGTGTTAAAGCCAGGTGCTGCTTTTTTTCATTCATTTCTGGTTTAGACTTCTAACTTCCAACTCTTTTCACAGCAGACCCTCGTGCTTATACTGTAGTATTGCGTTTATAATGAGCAAAAATAAAAAAATCATCCTTGTACTGTGGGAAGGGAAATATTCAACAGACTAATGCGATTAATAAAGAATACGACCTTACGCATTTATGTTTAGGGTTACACTGGGAAACATAGCACACAGTTCTTTTCACTCCTACTCTTGAAAACACAAACAGGCATTTTCACGCTAGAGAACACATTGTAAAGGACATCTGCATTTACTTGACGAAGCAGAAAATAATAGCTGCATCGTGTTAGAACAGGGGTGGGGAACTTTTTTCCTATCAAGGGCCTTTTCAATTTTCACAACATCCTCCGAGGGCCGTACAAATGATTGTACTCAACCTCTGCTAAAAAAAACTCAAATCAAAGCCCATTCATTTCGTCTTTCTTTCATTCTGTGCAAAGAAAAAGCAACCTCGTAATACAGATATCTTTCTGTTTTATTTTCAATGTTTTTATGTTTATGCTTTGGAGAGAGTCTGTAAAAGGCGTAAGGACCAACATGCAGACACTCATAGCAGGTACCTTGAATTCCAGGAATGTAATGAAAACTTAAATGCAACAAACTGAGGAACACTGGATACTAAACTGCACAATGAGTGAACACAACAGAAACTAACACGGCAAAACCAGGTGAACATAATCATTCGTCCATTCCTCCTGGAAAGACATTCTGCATCCACCTTTCTCTTTTTAATACTCGCCATATTAAGTTCGCTTCTATCAATGACAGAGACACTTACAGTCTAGTTTAATATTGAAGACGTGACATGAGATATACCACGTGATGACACGTTACGCTCGTGTTGTGTTCAAGGAACCTGAAGCAGTCACTTGTTTAATTCTATTGCGGTCTAGATTTCTTTAAATTGTTTTATTGCAGTTAATTTTTTTTTTTTTGCGTGTGTTATTAAATTACCTCGAGGGCCGTATCAAATGGTCTCGCATACGGCCCTGAGGCCGGAGGTTCCCCACCCCTGTGTTAGAAGAACTAAACGCGAAATACAGACTTCTTACTTCAAACTCTTTTCACAGCAGACATTTGAACTTGCCAAAGCAGGAAAGGACATTATTAATGTTAATTTCCCCATTTAATTTAGGTGAGCCAGTTCAAAGGCTCTGTTATTGTGCATGCTAACTCGACGACATGCAAGAATGAAGTCGGAGTTGAGAGACAACGATGTTAACAAGTAGCCAGTATAAGCTAATTTTAAGAAAAATAAGTGCAAAGCTGTCAGACGTTGCCAAAGAGTTCCGGGATCCACACAGACCGTTTACCTGCATACAATCAAAGCCCGCTGGATTAACAAACACTACAAACAGAGTGCTTCCAATACCAACATATTTGTATAGAGGTAAAGACAATGTTTTGGCCAACTCAAAAGATTGGATGTTCATTTTATTTTATAGCTGGCTGAAGCAGAATAAATCTGCCAGTTTATATTTAATCTGGCATTATCAGCAATCACTGGCCGTAAATGAGAAATCTGCTTTTTTTATTTTATTTTAAAAGGCAAAAAAGACATTGTTTAAAAATGATCTGAAAAGTTGAGTTTTAATTCTGCAACCACTTTCATTTTCAACTACACATGCAAGGCTAGATAACGGATGTAACAAAACCCAAAGAGCTAGAAGCTAATCTAGTGATGAAGTCATGGTGAGGGAGAACAACTCGGGTGAAGCAGTGGCAGTGAGAGTTTCTTTAGTTCCATTACCTCATGTGAAAATGCCCAAGAGTCTGGCTGCAGGAGTCAAAAGTGTGTGTATGTGATTTGTGAATGTGTGTGCCTGTGTGTTAAACAGAGACATGTGTCACCGGTTAAAGCTGCGGTGTTATCCGGAGCAGAAGGAGGAAGTGAGGCGTGAAAACACAGCTGACACCCGGCTGACCTTTACTGAACTTCATCGAGAAGTGACACCACCTCCACCTGTACACAAAAAAGTTGGAGCGGCCGAGCCGGACCGCTGAACCGGTGACACGCTACAACCTGGACATGACGTCCTTCGAGACAGAGCTGCCATGAAAATCTAAGTGGAAACAGCATCTCACTGCCATGCAGAGCTGTTTCAGGAGCTTGGTGTTGGAGAGAATGACATTTCATACAGAGATGGATTGCCTCCCCTGTCCTTTACAGGAAAAGGTGAATATTTATTTATTTGTTTAATTCCTGTGGCTTTTCTATTTTAGAATAACATGGGAGCTGGTGGAGGAAAAAAGCAATTGAGTACAACAGAATGAGGTAGAGATAAAAGCAGCATTATATATTAAAGGGAATATTTAATTTGTCCTTTGCACAGAAAACTGTGCCACTGCGAGGTACAAATGTAAGATCTTGTGAGATCAGTGGCTTGAGGGTATCTACTGACTTGAACGAACGTCAACATCACTATGCGAGTCATCAATCATGTCAAGAAGGATGATGTTCACTGGACTGAAATTCTTGACATTACATGTAAAGGCTTCCGGCTGATTTTCCACCAATAATAGAAGCACACTCACCCTTGGAATGCTAGGCTGCTTTGTGGCATATTGTTGCTCACAAACATCCTTCATTGTTTGGCAAATTGGAGCTTCTGTTGATGCTGTACCATTAGAAAATACTTAATGAGGTTTTTCTAAGCAGGCCATTATTGAGCAAAAGCTAATTCATTCCTTTTATTTATTCAAAATGTCCTGATGAAAAGGAAGAACTACACACTTTAAACCCCTATAATTGAACTTAAAGGTCCCAGATCATGCATTGTAGCATCCCATAAGCCCTGTTTCAAAAGTGCTGATTCTGTGTTACTTTAGATGAAAATAAGGAGCCACTCCCCACGCCCCTCTGAGAGATGTTTGGTTAAAAAGAACACAATGGTGCTCTAGGAGGAGATTCAGGTGATAAGGTGGGTGGGTGTTACCTTGGTTGGTGATTGGCTAATGGTTGCACAAGCCAAAAAAACCGTTATGACATCATAAAGTGGCCACAATCTGATCAGCTCATTTTCAGACAGGTTTTTAAAGAAATGGATCAGGACAAAAAGTGAGCGAATCTTTTTTCCTGAAACTTTCAGAATCTCTTTACACAGAGGGGACACATGTTTCTGTATCAAATACATGAACAAGTGGATTTTGCATAATAGGTGACCTTTAATTCGATTTTAGATGCAAACTGCATCCATTGGTTCGATGGGTTGCAATGCCTGTCACTGGTCCTCAATCTTAACAACCCACTAGATTTGCATTAGTTGTGCCATCTGCTTTATAAAAAAACGAATTAAGAAAAATAAATGGTCTTACCGTTGGCAACAGCTCCAAGCTTCCTGAGCAGTTTGACATGGGAGTCTGGTTTGATGCTGGTGGTGACGTGAGGCTCGCAGCCAGCGGAGTTTAGTAAGGTGTAGTAGTACAGCAGGCGGCCCAGGTCTGTTCCCTCCACAGTGGGCAGAACATATTTGGTCATGTGGCTGTAAAAGGCCTCAGGGTTGATCTTTAAAGTGTCAAACAGGCAGAGGGACTCGCTCCGGGATTCAATGTCCTTGGTGGAAAGGCTGGATGAGAAGAAGGAAATAAATGAGAAAAAAAACCGATGAGGATTTGTAAATGAATGTCCACAAGGAATGTCAAAATCCACAGCAATATAAACATACTTCAAAAATCTTGCCCATCGCAAGTTCAAAGCTGTTACATGTGCTGTTGTAAACACCTGCTGTGCGAGATATGTCTTCTCTAAGGTGAGTGTCCATTGGTAGACAGGTATTTAAACACTGAACAGTAGTTTTCTGGCATTACAATTCCTGATGTACTGTAAGAAACGGGGGAAAATGAAGATCTAAGTTCTTCTTATAACAGCGGTAACCACCATGCCTGGGAAAGATAAGAGAAAACAGCAATACTGACAAAAACTGAACATGTCATCAACACAAAAAAAAAAGAATCAAAGGATGAAGAAAACCAGCCCTGGGGACTATTTGATGGCAAAGTAGTATTTGAAAACAGAAGTGGAAAAACAGCACTGTGATCTGCAGGCTTATCACCAAAGATACAGTCCCGCGGAAAAAGAGGAGCATTTCACTGAATACAACTGAGAATACATTTAAGAACTTGGTGAGCACAGACATAAAAAGTGAAGAAAATAATGAAGAATGCAACGTGGAAATGCTCAGCGTGTGGAAGACATCTGTGTTGTTATTAGCGATTTGTTGCTTTCACTTTTTATAAACACGTTTTTACCACCGAACTCAAAGCTAATCGCAGCAGGTGGTCTGAAGAATAAGAGGAAAGCAACACAAGCAAAACTCGAGAGAGTGGGGACATTGGGAAAAGAAAACCTGAGATAACCGCAAACAAAAGGTCAAACAAGGGAAAATACAAAGAATAAAGAGACTGAGGCAAAGAAAAGCTAACTGCTGCTAGTCACTGAGGGGCTCTAGGCAATCTGTGTCTGTCCGGGAGTGTGTTTGTGTTCGAGTCTGTTCATCTGTCAGAACGGGACGGCATCAAAGAGCACAATGTCTCCTTAGGGCCCTCCATCAGAGCTCGCTGGGAGGCTCTCGCTAATGAAAAAACATAGGCAGCGGCAGCAGGGTGGAGGCAACTGACAATAAGCTCAATAATGTAAATAACACTAATTATCCTCACAACAGGGGCTCTAATAAGACCAGAGTCAACACCAACAACCAGGCAAAGACTCTCTCAGTCACTAAGTGCACACACTCACAGGCAGCATGATCAATGTCTGATGTTTGACTCTTTTAAATCACATTAGCTCCACAGTGACTGAAAGCTGAACAATGGAAACAACTCGTCCAGGTACGACTGTTCGAGGGAGGTTAAAAGTTTTCCGTTGGCAGCAGTGAATGGTGGCTTACGCCCAGTGTTGATGTAAGGTTCTGTTTTCCTGTGTGTGTTACTTGAGTTCTTCAAAGCCACGTTGTAGTCTCCGCTTTGTCTTTCTTCCCTATCCAGAGACAACTAGTGTTTAGTGCGTCTCTTTGCTCAGGTTGTAAGCACCTTTCCTTTTCTCTTCCAAAAGCTTTCTGCATCTCTTTGTCCCACTATGTGCTGCACGTGTGCGATGCTGGTATTTCTCTCTGTTTACAACACAATCCCCTCGCTCTGCCTCTGTTATCATGTGGCTGTAAAATCAGGAGATTCTCATTACAATCTTTTCTTGTTTGTTTTCAAAAAGCCGGAGCATGGGCCGATTGAATACGGTCGAGTATTCCTCATTCTCTTCCTTATCCCGCTGTTCTTCTCCCTTCTTAGATTACCAAATTCTGTTTTGTGTCTCTTCCACCATGTCCAAACAAATATAAGCTTTAATATCATAACATTCAGAGGCATATTCAATTGCCATGATAATATTAGAGCCAGATTCAAACTCTATGAGGGCTTTGGCTGAGCAGTGATGGTAATTTAGCATGTCATGGTTTGAATAAATGCATCATTTCTTTTAATGATCGGCACTGCTAATTTGTTTGCAGATAACGGTCCAGCAGGGGGTTGTAAACGTGTATTTGTGTGGCGCAGTACAATGGCACTCAGAAATTGACAATGAGAGGCACACTGCAGAGGCATGGTGCAGTTTGTCATTGTGAGGCCAGTTTTTTCGGCTTATGACGCAACTTATTAGCAAGTGTTAGCTTACAAACATGCACCAGAACCAGGTCTTCACACACCCTAAACAAAAGACACATTTCTTCTTAGAAAACTAAGGATAGAGGGTGTTGTTTTTCTCATACTGATATTCTGAACAATATGTGCCATTGTATTTGCTGTAAAGTGTCTATACTGTAGGCTATTTTTATTATATGTACAGCACTTTGGCTCGACCAAAAATCGTTTATAAATGTGCTATATAAATAAAACTTGATTTGATTTGATTTGAAAAAACAGCAATATACAAAATAATTATGTATGGTTTATGTATGAAAATTACAACTGCTTAATTAGGTATGAGCAATTACTGTACCCTTACACACAAATTACCAAATAAATGACTGATCTTTATACGTTAAGAATACATTACATATCATTTGGAACCTGAAGTTACTGTTTTCAACATTTCCTCCATTTTTGCTCCATATTTGGTCTCCTCCCAGCGCTGAGAAAAATATCTGAATTTAGCTGCTAAATGCTCCACTTTGTTCACTAGCTAGTCTGATTTCTGGTTCTGGGAAGATTATATACGATGGGTTTCTTTCACTATAAGCCACCTAGTGCGTTTTGAAATGATGCTAATGGGAGCATTGAGAGAGAACCAAATGGCTGACGAGGCTCATGCAAATACCATTAGTTTTGCAATTATTTGGTCATAAACCAAAGTACTGAACTAATTAAAACCTTGACCTGGTGTCTTGAGCAATGTGGTGCACCAACCACCTGACCAAATGAAATTAACCATCCCTGAACACAAGCTGCCAGAGTAGCTAAACTATAGATGTGAGAAATTCATTTTCTAATGGAACAAACGTAATTCCCCAAAACGTATGCAGAGAGGATTGAGAAAGTTAGAATTTAAGCTGATTGTCTATGTGCCATACATGTATTGTAACTCTTAACTACAGTCAGAAAGACTCCTTTGGTTTTACTGAATCAATACCTGAACAAAAAGATTATGCAGCTGTATTTCTTAGTCTTCCTGCTGGTTCTCCCCAACGGCTCGAGGAAGCGTGCTTACACAGTCACACTCCAGGCTCAAGCCTTGTACAGTATCTGAGGACAGCACATCAATAATCCCTGAGCACCAGAACCAGCAGCAGCTGAACACCAAGAATGTTTCTGACCTGTGTGTGTAGCAACAGCATGACCCTCCTCCCCACTGAATGCTACAACTGTGCCTTTTTTAAATTCTGGACAGGAAAGCTCATCAGCATTCTCAGCACATTCACATGAACACAGAGCAAGATGCAAGCTCTCAGTGACCGCACATATTGTGTGTATTGTCATGTTTCATTGTTAAGCTATTGGCATATCAGAAACCCTTATAACGTGACAAAAAGAGTCACTTTCAACTGATTTACATTTTTCTTAAAAGCTCAAAATACACAATATGCAACATGACGTGAAAGCCTACTGAGATAAAACGGTCAAGGTGAAACTACAGTCATGGGTAAGAGGTGGGAAGCTATGGCTGGGTGAATGCTGTTCATAATGTTCTTTATGTGTTTATCCAATTAGTATTCCATAAAGTAGAAGTATAAGATAAAGCTAGGGGATAGCCAATATTAGGGGATACTATGCTGTATTGATTTTTTATTTCACCCCTGCTGTATGGTATTTGCCAATTTCTGACGTAATTTGAACTTTTATTTGATGATGAGGTCACCAAAATGTGCAATTATGAAGGAGTAGGTACAGATTTCAAAGATGTCGTCTGAGGACGTCTCGGAGGATTCCTCATTAGACTCAAAGCAAAACATGTCTCATTGATGAGTCAGAAGGGAAGGTGCTACAAAAAAAAAAGTTATTTATCATCAAGGGCTCATTTGAGGGAGAAGCAGCACAAGCACTCGGCGGCTGGTGGTGGCAGGTAAAAACTGAAATTGTGAGTTTTATGTTTTGAAAGGTCAGACGGGATGTTTGTTTGGAATCGGCTATCTCACTGTCGTCTGATGTGAAACGCATTACTTTTGTACCCTGCCTTTACTGATCCAAGTTTCTTTCTTTTTTTTATATATGATTTATTTTTGCGATTTTCAATACACAAAGACAGCAGCAATGCAATACCCCTGCGATTTCTAACAAAACAACCCCAAGACACAATGCATCAGTTACAATTAGACAATAATGTAAGAAAAAAAAGAAAAAAAAGAATAATTTGAAAAAAGAAATTGAAAAAGAAAAAGAAAAAAGAAAATACAATATATAAAAATAAATACAAATACAAATAAATAAATAAAAACCTGCGAGACATTTTGTGAGCATTCCTGTGAGCTGTTGCGGTACAGGGGGGCGACTCAGCCAACGGGGACAGACTCCAACTGGAGGGACTTAACATGTTCTAAGAAGGGTAGCCATATTTTTGTGAACTTAAAGTCTGAGCCCCTAATACAGTGTTTAATTTTTTCCAATTTCACAAAGTATAGGGCATCCTTTATCCAATGTGTATGAGAGGGGGGACGAGGACCCTTCCAATGGATCAAAATAACGCGCCTAGCCAGCAATGTGAGGAAAGCTACAAGTTCAGCGAAATAGGATGGCAGTAAATGGTCAACGGGTAAGACACCAAACAGGCCAATTAAGGGTGAGGGATGGATGGTAACAGATGTGATAGCTGAGAGCCAAGTTTCATTTTTAAACTCAACAAAAGCCTGAAAAGACCTACGACAATAAACATAAAAGGTAAAAGCTGTGATGGTCAAATGTTTCAAATCTTGAGAAGCCATTAACTTAATTCTAAATGCAGAAAAAAGGCAGTGCCAACAGAGGTAGAGTACAACCGAATTGGCAGCTGATTTCTGAGCACACGTCAACACCCTTCCCGTTTTAGGACACTGTCATTAAAATGTCAATAAAACCAAGTGAAATTCTCGTCCCTAAAGAGCCCCCGTGAAGATCTACAAAGCCTGACATGCAGCGAGAACAGCTGACGACGGTGGTGTTTAGCAGGGCATTGATTCCTCTAAAGCGTTTATTCTGTGTTAATAGCAGCGTCTCAGGGACACTGGCTCTACCATCCATCTCTGCTCCCTCCATCCATCTCCCCCATCCTCCCCTCCGCTCTCCCTCCCTGCACACACTGACTCAAAGTGTATTTCTCCTCCTAAAGACCTTTCTCTACGTCCTGCTCTTTGTAACACTTAACGACAAGCGCTCCACAGCTTTTCCCTCACATTTACCTTAAATAAATACATGTGTTTTTCTAAGACACCCCTAATTTGTGCTTGATTCTCAAGAGCTGCACAGCGAAGTAAACTATTCATATTCAATGCTGCTTTCTGTTAAATGCCAAACATGAATGAACTAATCATTTTCCAAGCCAGAAATCCCCCCTTCACTACCAGTTGAATCCATTGTTTTATTCTGAAGGTTAATACAGAGGGGTTTGTTTATATATCATTCATAGCCTGATAAATATAACATTTATTCCTTAAATCGTTGCTAAAAGCATGTTTTGAATTTATTGAGTGATACGAAAACATTGGTAACAACGTTTAAATCTTATATGTCAACAGAATGAATCAAGCATTTTTAACCTGGCTTCATCCCTACGTTCATATTTCTGTTTCATAATGTAAAAGTATGCGCATAAGCACATATTTTAAAAGAGAATGCATCCTTTGCATATTTATACAAAAACATAATATTTTATACAATTGGTACAATTGTTTGTCTCTTCCACATGATGGAATCTATGAGTGAAAGTGTTGACCCTTTTTGCTTTTAGTGTCTCTCTCTTGGCTCTGGCCTCTGGGTTGATTCAAAGTCTGATTAATATTTACAGACTGCTCCTGTAGATTACAACATCACTTGTGATTGGCCTCTTTATTCAGGGTTCATACACTTTTTCACCAATGATTTTCAATGACTTTTCAATGACTTTTCCATGACCTCTACCTAATTTTCCATGACCAAAAGAATTACTCTTTCTCAGCGGTACCACTGAAAATGGTTTATTTTAACATGGAACAGGAAAATAAGGTTGGCATATGAAACATTGTGCCTATCTAAATCAAATAGTAGGCTTACTAGCTTCTACAGGCTAAAGCAACTAAAATCTCCCACCAGCAAATAGTTTCATTACTATACGATACAGTATTTATTATCATTATAGTATTACTATTTCGGCGATTAGATCAAATATAAATTATATTTGATAATTAACTTTTCCAAAACTTTGGGAAAAATATTGTTTTCCATAAGTTTTCCAGGGCCTGGAATTAGCATTTTTAATTTCCATGACTTTTCCAGGTTTTTAATGACCGTAAGAACCCTGTTTATTACTCGGGGGGGGGGGGGGCTTCCTATGTACTCATTTATTCGCATCTCATACCTAGACTACAGCAACTTCCTCCCGGATAAAGGGAGTCCAGACCGTTGCTTCCTGTCTGGTGTTCAACCACCATTCAAATACTTTAATTCCATTCAGATTCTCAGTTAACAATACTGATCTTGCATCCAGTTCAAGATGCTCGTTCTGACCTACAGGGCAGTGAAAAAGAAAGCGCTGACCTGGCCTTTGAACCGAATGAAAACAAATGTAAAGCAACAGAAAGACTCTTGTTGTCGCCCTTAACCCACGTGTCTGGCCTCCGAACTGGATTTTGATCCCAGGACCCGGCACTGTGGCTGCTTCTACAGACCAGGTGCTGTACTCCATTTCCCTACAGGGATCAATAAGAGTTTAAATTCCATCCCACACCCCTGCTTCTGTCTGTGTGCGTCTTTTCCTTTAAATTTCCCCTCTTCGGCTCTATTTATAGCCTCCGTGTCCATCCATCCGTTTAATCAATACGCATATTGCAGCTGCCTCTAGTCAAGATTATAGTATGAATATTCTTCACACATTTGTCACGATGTTGAGATTTCTGCTAGAAACTCAACGTGGCAGCAGCTGTGGTCGCGGTTTGAAGAAGGTACAGGTTGTAATTTATCGTTAAGTGGAGTCCATAAAGCATTTTGCTTATCAGAATGCGACAGGGGATATTTATCAAGGACGCACACGAGTTTTCGCACAAACACGCACTCACACACACACACACACACACACACACACACACACACACACACACAC
>CALSBZ010046719.1:3153152-3163157 GCA_943591055.1 Gobionotothen gibberifrons
CACACACACACACACACACACACACACACACACACACACACACACACTGAAAAGGCATTCTATTAAAACAAGGAAAGGTGCAGAGCTAGTCAGATCCCCGGCTATGAAGTCAGAGAGCAAATAAATTATGGAAATAGACTGATACACTCGCATCGTGTCCCCCTCTAAAACACAACCACACACACACTTTCACAACATGTTTGATTTACTCCAGCGGGGCTTTCAGTGTGCTTTTTATGTAGGCGAGTTCTGTTGTAAATCAGAGGCAGTGTCGATACCAAAACTCATATTTTTTTCCTTTAACTTTTTCAGACTTTTGAGTATAGTAAGGGAAAGGACGTGCGCACAAACTGAACTGAATAGAAATGAGCATACAGCGATATTAGTTCCTTTATCAAATGCTTTTAAGGATACTTCAAGTGCGCATGGACTTAACATTTAAAATGATGAGACGAGAAATGCTCAGGCGGAGGTTATGTGAGGGTGTTTGCATTTCTGTGTGTGTGCATGTACTGTACCCGCTGTCTGTGAACAGAAACTCGAGGTGAGTCATGTAGACCTCCCACAGAGGAACACTGTAGCGCTTAGCCAGAGCCAGAGAGATTCTGTACACGTCGTCCTCCAGCGTCCTAAACAAACACAAATAAAAAGAGGGGGAAATCTTGATCAGATTCCATCGCGTCAAAACAGGAGGAACCATGTTTAACTCAAAGCTTGGTCTTTTAGATGAAGAAACTGGAATCAGTTTATTTGTTTGACTTACTGGAGGTTTATTTTCTTTATAAATGTGCTTTCTGCCAATTCAACGTATTTGTTTTCTTGTATTAATATTGAATTTGTTGAATAAAACAAATACGTACAAGGGAATTGACTTTGGTGTGTCATGATGCATATGTTAACACAGTAGAATGAATTAAGTTAAATATAAAAACGCCAAAGAAATCTATTGAAAAAAACAACTGAATTAGAATAAAAAGTGAATGAATTTCGACAAGACGTATAATTATATAAAAAGGTAATACAATATGCCAATTACTGTTAAAGAAATGTGTGCAATGTATCAGAAATTTACATTTTAAAAGGTCTTCTATCATGCAAAATGCACTTTTTGATGTCTTTTAAACATAAATATGTGTCCCCGGTGTGTCCGGGAACTCACAAAGTGTCAGAAAACAAAACCCTATCTCTTTTCCTCCGTACCAAAATACTCTAAAGACGGGGGTACAACGGAGTTGATCCAGATTTGCGTCCGATATGACGTAATATCGGAAATGTGTTTTTTTAAAGCTCAGGACCCAAAATCAGCGTTTCTCTAACAGGGCTGAAATCGAGGGATATGAGGCATGACTAGAACGGGTGATCTGATGGTATTTTGAGCAAAACACTTCATAGACATGTTTTTTATGATTTTGTATATATCTGAGACCCATAATATATGCCTAAAAATAGCATGATAGGACACCTTTAAAGTGGAAGAGCTGTGGATTTTAAAGAGGTAGAATTGTGCAGAAAACACTGTATTGACAGTATAAGACCCCGCCCCCATTTACTCTGTGAGGCCGAGGATGGTCTCCTTCTTGTAGTCGCAGTCGGAGCTGAAGCGCTGCACGTCGACCCCCCGGCCCAGCCCCTGTAGCACCTGGGCCTGGGTGAAGTCCGTCAGGCGCTCGTTGTACACGTGCAGCTGGCTGATCAACTTCTGCAGCTCCTCGGGCCAATCAGAATACGCGGACACATGCTGTGTGACCAATCGAATCAGCTCCTTTGGGTCAGCCTGTGAAAAGAGGAGGGAAACTCATGTTTACACACAGACTGCAGCTGAATGGGTTATTTCATGCTGGTAGCCTCACAGAGTAAAAGAATATGAAGTGAGCAGTTGTGCTAAAAGCCACATTTGGTAATCCTGAGAATTACTACACTAAAAACTGCTCTGAATAAAAGAAAATAGAAATTGGAGAGGCAGAGATCTGACCTCTTTGCTGTAGGAGAGTGAACATATTCGCTACAGGTTTAACATTTAAATAAATCATAATAATTGTTCTTTTACTTATTTAAGTCAATTTCACAACATTTTTAGGATGTGAGCTTAGATGCATGTTGCTAAAGAGAGAACTATCTTCTCCTGGACAAATAAAGTTAAATAAAAAAATGTAAAGTAACTTTATTCTTAACAAATACTTTGGGGCTAGGTGTCGATTTCGGCTTCTTTTTGGTTTGTGTTTTTTTTGTAATATTTACCAATATATCCTGAATAAACTTTGAGCACAAAAGTATTTTTATTATCAGAATGTATATGGAATAATAAAACAATAATCTGAATTGTTTCCATCCACTGCTGCAATGCAAATATGAGGAGTTTGGGCATAAAACAAAAAAGGACGAAGTGGTTATTTTAAGTTTTGCAGAAGAAGAGAGCATGTTGAGATAATCAAAACAATACTTGGAAATGTGATTTGATTTCAATACATCCCCAGTGGAGCTTGAATGACAATAAAGTCATCGCTTAATCATGTTGCACTTTGCTATGATTTGTTCTGAACTATACACTAATCATTCAACCTCAGCCAAGCATTGAAGTTATGTTTGTCCAGACTTAAGCTTAATTAGTACCGTATGATAGTCTCTTTATATAATTCAACTTGATATATTCTCCTTTGAGAAACTAAAAGCGCCCTTGAGCACTGGGAAAAGCGCTATATAAATATTATGCTTTCAAAAATATCTTAATTGACAGACTATTTACTTCTCAATATTTGTACCTTTATTTTCTTTTGGATTCAGTTCTTACACATAAAGCGATATAGGACATGCACTAAAGTTTAAACATAAGTAAACTGCACTGGATCATTAAACTTTGTCAAGCACTGTGCTTCAAACCCCCTGCACTGTGTGATATATAAAAACTTCACTGGGCTTTTGCTGCTTTTCCGGAACAAACTAATGAGGCTATTTTTCACAAATGGCTGCAATTTTCAAAAATTGACGGAAAAAGGTTGAGGAAACCAACTACCCTGGCCTTACTTTTATAACTTCTATAATTTTCCTTCCGGGAACACATTGACTGCATCACCTGAGTTAAATGGGCAAACTCAATATATGCTTTTTTCCCCCCTGCCTTGAAAATACGGGTAAATGTACCAGGAAACATAATTGCTATGGTGATTCAGGGCTATGGGGAATTTGACGGTAGATACACATTTATGATTGAGAATGTCATGCGCAGGGAGCGGTATGTGAAAGCGGCATCTCCCTCATCACCTCTGTTCTAATTAAATGAGCTCCTGAATTTGGTGTTGGCGTCTTATATGCTGTCACCCAGCAGGAAGAGATGGTTTATTTGTTGATCTTATTTGCATACGGTAATTATTGCTCCTGGAAATGTGTGAGCTCGAAAACTGTGTGTGTGGATGTGTGTGTGTGTATCTCTGTGTGTCTCTTCCTGCTCTCAGCATGGGTGTGGGTGTGGGTCTTTAGATGTGGCCTTAGCAGCAGTTAGGGTGGCAGATTCTCAGTTCAAAAGCAGGACAGGAGGGAGAGTGAGGAGAAGAAGTAGAAAGAGGAGAATATTAAAAGTGTCCAAAGTCAGAGGGGGGGTAAAGGATGTAAGCCAGGAAGAAAGTAATAGAAGGGAGGGAGGAGAGGAGAGTAAAAGTAGTATGTTGGTTAGTGCTGGCATCATTTTGGACAAACTTTTCTGACGGGGAAGAATGACATGCAAAGGAGAACATAGGGAGAAAGAAGAAAGTCTGCTGGAACTGCGACGGACAGGCAGCTGTTTGAAGAACTTTATTGCAATAACTCTTTCATGACGAAATACCGTTTGCATTCTCTCTCTGTCATTCATCATCAATACGTTTTCCTTTTGGCTATTTGGTTTATATCCTCCCTTACCTTTGAAAACATTAGTTTCTCTTGCATGTCTCAAATCCTCTTTCATTGGTAAAGAATCTCTGAAATACTTTCTAATACGTTTTTGTTGCAACCCCATTTAGTCTCTAAATTAAGCAAAGACAACACTTATTCCTTGGTTTCTCTTCATCTTATATCATTACTTGCTTATTTAATTTCAAAGTGTCTTAAAAAGGCACTCTTTCTTCAAAGGGAAGGATGTATAAACTGTATGTCAAATATAATTGCATGAGGTAGCGTGTGATGTTACACAGCTGGGAGGAAGCCATCTCCCTCCAAATCCCCCCTTAGCTATTCCACCGCTGCCACAGGCTCTTTTCTCTCTGCCCCCCTGTGATGCAGCTAAAGAGGGAACAGTGTAAAAATAAAAAGTCTACACCTCGGTCTCAAATATTTTCCTCCATGCCTGCTCTCTCACTTTTCGCTCTTAATTTCCAGTGTTATATGTTAGTCACAACCCTGCATCCATAAACAATGTTTTTGCGAAGCTTTCTGGTTTAATATGTGAAATAAAACATCATTACAGTGTAGTTAAGAAAATCATATCATTGTCAATATTGATTTTTTGTATCACAAATGGTTCCTTTTTACTTTTAACATCTACTTTTCCACCTGTGGATATACATCTATGATAGACCGCTATTACTGTAAAGACTCTAAATATGCCATGCTACATGATCACAATAACTATGCTTACATGAGGATATAAGCAAGTCAAATGTGTACTAGGGCTGCACGATATTGGAAAAAACTGACATTGCGATTTTTTTACCCCCCTGCGATATATATTGCGATATGAAAACATACAGGAATTGAAGAAAATACCGTTTTTTTCCCCGCAAACCATCCTTTCTTGAACTTTAATGCTATACAATTGGTATTTTTTTAACTATATTTAACCGGATGAAGGATTTCAGTCACGGACGTCTGGATCTTAAGTTATCAGAGCAACAAGCTGAGCTAGCTCGGTTAGCAGTGCCGAACTGGAGAAACACATGAAACGACTTTATTCAGTGTTTTTACCTTTAATCACCGGGTCCGTTTGTTTTGGAGATTTGATTGTGATTGGTGGTTTGCTGTCACTCTCTCAAGTACCCCTGACATGAGAGCCGCGCACATTTTCCTTTTGTAGCAAGCAGCTAAATAATTGTAACATGACGTGTTTGAGTTAATTTGCCTACTTAAAGGAGCAGTAGGTAAGTTTGAGAAACCGCCTCGAGTGCACAAAAATTCCAAAGTACACAACCGAAAAGAATCCGCCCCTTCCTTCAGACTTCCTACAGAGCACCTCCTCCAACACACATGAACGCGCACAAGATCATGATAATGAATGTAAAACAAATGTATAACACAGTTATTGTCAGTGCTTATATTTTTGAAGCTAGCATGTTTGTTTTGTGAAAATGTATTACAAATGTTACGTCAACTAGAGCAGGCTGCGGTAACGTTACATATCAGCTCGGTGTGCTCCGTAAATAGTCGCCATAGTTGAAAAGCAACTCCGATATTGACTCTGGTTTGACTTCTCCTAGTTTCCACTT
Organism: Gobionotothen gibberifrons; assembly: GCA_943591055.1. NCBI lineage: Eukaryota > Metazoa > Chordata > Actinopteri > Perciformes > Nototheniidae > Gobionotothen > Gobionotothen gibberifrons. The sequence continues at coordinate 3,158,603 of CALSBZ010046719.1, forward strand.
TCTTTTTCTTCATAATTTGCTCCATTACAGTTTTTCTTTTGCGACCGGTAGACGATGTTCAAGCAAACTCTGCCATGGTGAACGTGTCAGGACTGAGCCGCTGCAGGAGGACTGACCGAGGAGCTCACGGGAAACACGCCCAATAACGGCACGACATTTTTAAAGTTAGTTTGTCAAAAACCTCATTATTGGGAAAATAAGACCTTACGTTTGGTAATAGAAGTAATTGGAAATAATCACCAAAGTTATTACAGGTCATGCTGAGGGGTTGAACCGATTGTTGTTGGTGGTAAAAGAAAATCAGGAGCCATGAGTGTCTTCACCAAATTGAACTAATCCAAGAAGTAGATGTTAAGATATACAGTATTGCTTAATAGGAGATACATTGGACCTGCTGGTTTTGCTAAGTCAATCCAAATCCTGGGATTGCCAAAGTTAATCCTCTGAGGAATATGAATATTTGTACCAAATGTCAACCCTAACCCTAACACAAATCCTCACAGCAGTTTTTGTGATATTTCCCTCGTATACAGTATATTGTCAACCTCATGATTGCTGGCAGAAAAGTAAACACCAAGTCATTACGATTCCTCCTCTGGGGACCGTGAATGTCTGTATAAAATGACAACAGATGTCCAGTAGTTTCACTGTCTGGACAACAGTCTGTGGATGAACAGACGGGGTGAACAATAGGACCATCCCTACAGATTTGCTGCTATTGTGACACAAATCAAATGTCTCCCTCCCTTCTCATCAGTCTGACTGTCCGACCATGTTATAAGTCTTATTCTAGAGTAGAAATTCATTGCAAGGGAGGCGGATCAGAAACAGTCCATTTGTTGTCATTTTGGCAAACCAACCATAAGCAGTTGGACGTTACAAATCTGTTACATTCTCAGTGTGATTCTTTTGTGCATTTCATCATCACATGCCACACACACACATACAGCTTAGTTTTTAACACATTGTCTCTCTCTGTATCGCTGAGTGTGGTAATGATCAAATACAGGTCATAGAGACACAGACATGCCTTCCGTCTCCAGCCTGTACGCTAGTAATGATCCTAATGAGTAGTGTTTATGTCATGCCTAACACTTAGCTATACAGTCAGTGGCCTCATTAGCACTGATTCTGCAAATGGTGTATACAGTATGTGTACATAATTAGGAGGAATGCACGGGGGAGAGAAACCGGGCACTGATTTTAAAGGAATAATCAGTCCATAAACAGGCTGGCAGGCTGCACTGTGGGTCATAAATACAGCATGAAGGACACTGATCACAAGAGGGGTACAAGACTGCCAAGGAACGAGCGAGAGGAGCAGGGATAACCCTAACCCTAACCCCTAACCCTAAGCACAGTCAACGCAGTGCATCTAATCTAAGGTTTAGAGACTAAGTGGGTATAAAACTTCTGAGTCAACAGCAACAGTGCTTTAAGAGTGCATATTTTTCTAATAGGGCCTTTTCTTTGAGCTATTATGCTTTACAGAGCTCCCATGGGTAAAATACAGACTGCTAATAATTGTGGTACAAGAGTAGTAGCACAAATCATTGCGTTGGGGAGCTTGTTTGTGATTGGGGAAGTCATTCAGTCTAATTCATTATTTCAATCAATTCAACAACAGGGAGTTGGCGCAGTGGTCCGGCAATGCCAAGGTCAGCTCTCGCACACAGCAGGCCCGGTGTCGCCATGAATTAAGAAAGAAAAACCTCCACGATGGCCGCGGGCAAAGCTAAATGTCACTAGATGTAAGCCAAGTGCTGTTTTCTCATGTAGATCTCCATGCTCGATCTCATCTTTGCTCCTAACACAATTTATGTTTGGCGAGTGCTTTAGAAAACTTTTTTTTCCCCCGTCTTAAAATCTCAACACTTTGTCTACATCGTTTGAATTCCCTTCCTTTGGTAGAATCCAAAAACCCATTTTTATATCTAGAAATATCATTTCCAATTCACCGACTGCATCGAAGTATATGACCTGAAAGTACAACTAGAATCTAGTTATTATAACATGGAAATGTCGTAATGGGATGTTCAAAGCAGTTTTCCTGCATGCTGCACTCCACAGTCATGCGCTGTGTGTCTATAGTGTATTCTTGTGTATGCTTTAAATGTACACTTCTGCGTATGCACCATGAGTGTGAGTGATCAATACTCAATGAGAGGATGGCGACTGCAGGCGAAGATAAATGGTTGAGTGAAACATCTCAATGTCTTTACTCAGCACTTTGCCGTATACAGCGGCGGCACATTCGCAGCTACCATTATGCTAAGTGTGAGGATTCCGACAAACACACTTTCACACTCACACTGACAAGTACAGGTAAACAGACCTTAACACTTACACAAACACAGGCTGTTGTGCAATATCGTGTTAACACTAGCAGCAGAACAATTACGGTAAAGTGCACCTCGATTTCGCAAACAAGCACTTTAGTCAGTGTAATGAAAACTTCCTGTGCGAGCAAGTGGAACTCAGCTCATTATGCCCTGAGGAATAATGGAAACCTAGCATCCGTGTCATTGGGCCCGATGCTGCTCTGTCATGCCCAGGAGCAGTAATCGGATGGGAAAGTAACTGTTAAAGACGATCAATGATGGGAATTTTCAACAGGCTAACATTTGTACTTCTCTGTAACTCACAATACAACCTAACAAGACTAAAAGGACAATACATTAGATCACCCCTAAATCAAAAATAGCTCAAAAATGTAATAATACACACGGGCACCAAGCATCGCTGCATCACCTTAGGGCTTGAGTATTCATATCAAATTGCTGTGAGGTATTTGAGTGACTCAGAGACCACTGTCTTATTTTCCCCGTCTGAATAAATATGCTAATGCGACTGAATCGGCGTCAAGATAACCTCCAATTTTAGAAAATGTCCTGGATATTTATGGCGGAATATAGTTAAATAGCATTTGAGGGATTAAGGAGAAGTAGCACAGTAGGTAGAAGAGAAGGATGACAGAGTTTGAATTTAAAGGATCATTTTCCATTTGTTATAACTGGTTCATTTTCATGGATTTAGCCAATGGTTTTGACAACCTTTTACTCACCAATGGATTACTGAGGTCTGGGAACATGGTAACATTGCTGAAAAAAGTCCAGCAAAGCTAAGAAAACATGAAAAGTCACAAGATAAAGCAAGTCTGTTTTCCCAGATTGTATAAACCACTTAATTTGGAGGTCAAACCAAATAGGAATGTCAGAAATAATCCCTCATTGTACAGGATATGCATGTGTATAATTCCATCAAGCATGATGAAAATGCTAACTCATTTTGTATTCTCTTACAAGTATGGTTGGCTTAGTTGGGGGCCAGTAAAAACCATTTATATTAGTCTTACTTGTCTCATCTACTGAATATACCACACTCACATACTTTAAAACTAATGAAGGCCAAAGAACTACAAAATAAACCAAAGAACAAAAGAGGAATTTTCCCTCAAGGAAGTTCTAGGTTTCTTTCTGTGGGGCATGGCTGCCCATTGCTATTACATAGTTACAGTAGACTAGAGGGTAACATACGGATGGCATACTTCCTCATACTGTATATTGCCCTCTTGTAATTCTCTATAATATAAAATATGATTTAAAAAAAAGCCAAATAAAATAATCAACTGGAAATGTCACAGAAACAGCTATCAATGTGTTGTTTAAACTCCATTGTCTTTGCTCATGAAGAAACTTATGTTGGGAGATTGACTTCCCAACCTTTGCATTGGAACCATCATTAGCAAGGTGCTGTGCTTTACAAAAGACTTGAACGAAAAGCCCCGTTTTCTTTATTTGTCAATACATCTGATTTATTCATTGCTGTAGGGATGCTAAGAGAACTTCAGCTAATTTGACAAAAATGCTTTAAAATGCATTGCTTATATTAGCTTTAATAGTGAACTATGACACACCACACTATTCAAAAGCTATCCAAATAATAGATTTCTTCTTTTGTTAATTAAATAGCTTTTTGTAACCAATGTGATTATGTGGCTGTTCAAGGTGTGTATGTGACTGTATGCTGTGTAACCTGCTGTGTAACAATGAGGATGTGGATACAGTATGATTAACGCACTGATAAATCCTTCCTCAAAGGTATTTGTTACTGTATGATTGAGTCAGAGCAGCATTCTTAAAATGGGTGATGATGATACTGTTTTTATCGGATGTAACACAATTTATGCAAAGCTGTTTTTATTGTTAAAGTCTTACGACGATGAAACATGGTCTGGAAGTGAAGTTAACTTAATGTATTTTATTCATTCCTCCACCTTAAGCTTCAAGGTTTTTCTTTGCAGGCAGCGTAAGCTCCAAAAACCTTTGAATCTACATAACGGTGAGAAAACAGGCTGTTGATTGAGGCTTTAAAAACACATCACACACCTCGAGGAAACCCTCAGAGAGTTGTGCTCCTATTTGGAACCAAACGACTTCTGTGTCTCGAGTGTTTGGTGCCTTATTGCTCGGGTATGAAATTATGTGATCGTGAAAAGAGAATTGAAAAAAAGCGTGAGAGTTATTGAGACAGTGTTACTGCTCTTCAAGTGGAG
>CALSBZ010046719.1:3163557-3184543 GCA_943591055.1 Gobionotothen gibberifrons
GGGGGGGGGGGGAATCTGAACAGTGTCGAGGGAGGAAAGATAGCAGAAAGAGCAACATATTGTGGACAGAAAAAAAGAAGCAGCACGGAGACCCACACAAACAGAACTGCCATGCCAACAAAGCAATTCATTAAACTCAGAGAGAAAGAAAGGAAGGAGGAGAGGAAACATCCAGAAAGAGTGGTGAAGGACACAAGGTGAGATGGGTTGAAAGGTTTTCATCCCTCTGACTTCTATCAGTGTTAGAGTAAAAGTTGCCAGTACTTCTTCAATCAGAGCTGAGTGAAGGAAAGACCTGGAACACACCGGTAACAAGCACATAACTCAAGAACAAGAAATTAGCTCAAAATGAAGGTTAAGTGTACGGCAGAGAAGAAAAGGCTAGATCCAGTTTATTCTTAAGTTAATGGACTAGAACTTCACTTTAGACAGAAGGATTGAAGAGTGTTTACTGTCATTAGGTGGCAGGAAGGATGTGTGTGTGTTTCAGTGTGTGAGGAAGAGCATGTAGTGTTGACTATGACTTGTTGGTGTGTAAGTGTGTGTGTTGTTGTGCAAAGTCCTGACCTTGAATGCCAACCGAGACACACTTAGCCACTTCTTCTGGTGGCCTTTCTCCCTCTTCCGCTCTTTTATATTTCAGCGTTTTACCTCACCTACTTCCACCTCGGCTAAAACTCATGAGAGCCACACTCCACTCAAGGAAAAGGTCAGAACCATTCCTTCTCTTATTCTCTACCTTATCCCCCCCCCTCCCCCGCCACTCTCCTCTTCCTCTTCCTCCCCTGCCCACTTGGACGCTATTTTTCTCGTCTTGTTTTCTTCGTTATTCTCACTTTGTAGGAAGAAAAGAAAACATGGCTTTCGCCTTGCGTCGTTTCGGGAAATAACAAGTGACATAAGTGTGCCACGATGCCCGCTAAATACATTTCATTTGCGATTTCCATCAGCGTCTGAGAACCAACGCCGTCCATTATGCAAAATGTCTTGCTTCTATAATTAAGACATCAGGGGGAATACAATCAATTTAGCACACATATATTAACACAAGCAGAAGCGTACATAACAGGGCTGGTTTTGGATTTAATCATAAGTCGTTAACTACGCTGATGAGTAAAAGGATAATTATAGTTATTTTCAACCTGGGCACTATTATCCCAGTTTGTTCCATCATTATGTCGCATTGTGTTCGTTTATTTTGCCGCTTACATCACAGTAAAGCCTGCTGTATTCATGCTTCAGGGTTCCTACACTTTTCCACCAATGATTTTCAATGACTTTTCCATGACTTCTCCATGACCTTTATCTAATTTTTCATGACCAAAAAAATTACTCTGAATGGTTTATTTTAACATGGAACAGGAAAATAAGGTCTGAAACATGTTGTGCCTATCTAAAACAAATCAAATAGTAGGCTTGCTAGCTTCTACAGACTAAAGCAACTCAAATCTCTCACCAGCAAAATACCTCGTCAGTTAAATGCCATTTTACGTTTCATTACTATACGATACAGTATTTATTATCATTATAGTATTACTATTTTGGCGATTAGATAAAATATAAATTATATTAGATGCAACTTTAGTTACATTTCCATGACTTTTCCAAAACTTTGGGAAAAATATTGTTTTCCATGACTTTTCCAGGGCCTGGAATTAGCATTTTGAATTTCCATGACTTTTCCAGGTTTTTAATGACCGTAAGAACCCTGATGCTTTGCCACAGGCTAGGCTCTCCATCGATGAAGCCCAATGGTGGTGTTTTGAACATTTGCCTGTAAGGACTCAGATTTCTGATTTCATTTAGAGAGTTCTACTAGTGTGACAGTCATTACAAGTTTGAGAACAATTATCCAAATTAAAATAACTGTATTTTAAATTCTAGTGGAAGTCTTGGGTTTGAGTATTTCACTGCATTTAGCTTCAATACCAAGCTGAGAAAAAATGATGAATTATACTGTATGTATGTGAGTATATGCTAATGTGAAGAAATGTAGACACAGATTCATTTAGTAACCTTATGCTACCTAAAATAGAGAATAGATGTATAGGGACTACGTACAATTTATTAGACACAGGGTTCATACACTTTTTCACCAATGATTTTCAATGACTTTTCCATGACTTCTCCATGACCTTTACCTAATTTTCCATGACCAAAAGAAGTACTCTTTCTCAGCGGTACCACTGAAAATGGTTTATTTGAACATGGAACAGGAAAATAAGGTCTGAAACATGTTGTGCCTATCTAAAACAAATCAAATAGTTGGCTTACTAGCTTCTAAAGCAACGCTAAAGCAACTCAAATCTCTCACCAGCAAAATACTTCGACGACAGTTAAATGCCATTTTACGTTTCATTACTATACAATACAGTATTTATTATCATTATAGTATTACTATTTCGGCGATTAGATCAAATATAAATTATATTTGTTGCAACTTTAGTTACATTTCCATGACTTTTCCAAAACTTTGGGAAAAATATTGTTTTCCATAACTTTTCCAGGGCCTGGAATTAGCATTTTGAATTTCCATGACTTTTCCAGGTTTTTAATGACCGTAAGAACCCTGTAGACATCTTATCTAGAATAGTGTGCTTCATCTCAGATTTAAAGTTGGTAAGTAAGGGCTCGGGTTAAGTGTTACGCCGACAACTCTCCCCTTTATACTACCTTAAAGCTTCCCTACTTCCCTTGATCCATAATCACCTTAAAAAGCTGAAAATAGTTTTGTTTCCACTTTAAAGCATTCATCTAATAGAGATACACCCCACTGCAGTCAGCATGTCGTTGTGTCCCTGAAGACACTTCACCCCAAATTGCTCCCGTGGGGATTGTCCACAGTACTGAGTATGTAAGTCGTTTGGATAAAAGCGTCTAACAAGTAACATGTCATGTAAGTACACATCATTCTACTGATTCTCTCCATAGTTCAGCCAACTGTTACTTCTGTGATCCTCCACAGGCCCCGACCTGCCCACTTTCTCTTTAACAGTGTCTCGAGCAACCCTGTAACACACTGTAACCATGGGTGACGCAGCGCTCTGCTGTGAAATGCTCTAAAAGAGAAGAGCAAAAACCTGCACAGAGCCTCTGGTTTCAAAACACTTCGTCAAGAACCGTCTGCTCAGAACAGATCAATCTTTTGCATCCTCCGCTGAACCCACTGCTGCTAACTTTGATTTTAATTTATGTGACAAATGCCTGCTGTTTGATGTCCGTATGTAATTATGTCTTCTATTTGTGTTGTTTCGGTCAGGTTTAATTTATCTGTGATTCCGGGAAGTCGCATTTGATCTTTGACGATGCAGAACGTTCACGTCGTCCATGTCATTTTCATTGTGGCAATTAGAAAAAAGGGTGGAGGAGCATGGAAACTCAGACACCCGCCACCTCAGCATGCTGCCCAATACCTCCATTCACACAACCACCCACTCACATAATGGGTATTTGATGCTTACCTGATAGAGAGCGTGGTTCTTGTCCTTGAAGCACGGTATGAGGCGGGAGTAGATCTGAAGGGAGTAGTAGTAGGCAGCCAGCTGGAGTGATAAGGCGGAGTGACACTGTTTCTCAAAACACCTGTTGGCATCCAGCACCTGGATAGATGCATGGAAAGATAGGAATAAGAAAGTATGCTGGTTGTGAGAAAAAAAAAAAGAAAGGGGAACATGGAAATAAAATCCTTGATTCCAGTATGTAATCAACTGGAATTAGATCATCTGTCACAGTTCAGCTGATTATTTCCAAAATAAGGAGTTTAAGGGTATTGTTTAAAGTGGGGTTGTGTGAGCTACGTATCCATAGTCAGCTTCCTAAAAAGATCAACCTAAACCAGGGGTCGCCAACCTTTTTTAGGATGAGAGCTACTTTCAAAAAATAAAACAAGTAGTGAGCTACTTTTACATCTCTTTTTTTTGTTTTTTGCAGTGTATATATTTAGCACATTTTAACATTATACTGTGTGTGCTGTTTGGGTCATGTGGGACCCGTTTTCAGTGTTTACTAAAAGAACATGGATGCAATTTAATTATTTTAACCTGCTTTATTTTGGGGTGGACCTCACATCCTCTAGGGGGGTCCGCGGGCACGCCCGCATTTCTTTTTTTTAAATGTTGAAGATAAATGCATCAATCTGGTGCACTTTGAGCACAAACTGAATTCATGGATACAGCTCTCAACACTCAGATGAAAGGGAGCTGTATACTTTTCAATAATCCAAACATCTTTAGAATATGATCACAACCAATAACAAATCATTTAAACTTGTTTATTCTTATCTTATGTTACCTACTGTATAGCATTCTTTCTTTTTATTTATGCATATTTGACTAATCACTCCCCTTTTAAACTGTTTCAACGTGATTGGTCGATATTCATTGTGGGGGGTGGGGGGAGGAGGGGTGTTGGATAGATATAGAGTTGTAGTAAGTAGATAGAGTTCGCCAAGATTGAGGTTTCGTTTATGCATAGGGTAGATTCTTTTAATTACATTTCCTTTTTTTTGTGTGTATTTTTTACATTTTGGATTTGCTTGGCGAGCTACTTATTGAGGGCTTGCGAGCTACAGGTAGCTCGCGATCGACGCGTTGGAGACCCCTGACCTAAACTAATGAATATGAAACCAAAGAAAATGTTCCCCCTTTACTTTAGTGTCAGAGAGCATTTTTCAACGGAGAACTGAAGCCGTTGTATATGTTGTCTTCGAGACCACCAGACTCCATTAAGAAAAGCAGAAGTTGCAGAACATGGGAGTTGCTGGTCTACCACTGCCTTGATTGGTTAAATGTTTGTGTTATTACTTAAGAGGTTAGTGCTTGAGGCAATGATGAGTGATGAGCATTTTCTTTTTATGCAGTATACTTGAACTTATATTGATTTTCTAGATTGCAAAAACACGTTTTGTGGCTGGCCCTTGCCACAGCAGAACATTACTTAGCCTCCGTACTTATGTATGCTTCTCCAAGCTGCGAGCATGCCGACAACCATCTTGTGTAGGTATTGTAATAAAATGACCTTGAGAAAGCACCTCACACAAACCAACTTCAAAAGAAACCCGAAACTACTTTTTAAAAAATCAAAACAACAAGCCCGATATTTAGTAGACCAAACCCTGTGTTTATTGGGTCAAACAGTGCAGAAATTGCACTCAGTTTGTCAGTAACGTCTATTCCAGGTGGAGTTAACAAGCTCTAAATATCGATGTAATATCCACTTAGACGGTTTAGTGTTTCACTAGCGGCAAGTGTTAAGACTCATAAGGGATCCCACAACCTCCACTTGAACACAATCTACTGCAGTCAATTCTCTGTCTTGCATTTCATTTTCTTATCTATTGAAATACAAAGCACGCTCCTCTGACAGCTGAGACAAGGTAGACAGAGGCAAAATATTGCAATGTGGGAATGTTAATAGAAAGTGTGAATGTTTATTGACTTGAGGGAGACGTGAAACTATGTGAGATACGACGTGTGTTCTATGACAAACATCCTGTGTTGTTACCATGTCAGGCTTTTAATGTATTATATGTAATTTAGCGACATTACTCTGTTGCCTTTGATATGGCACACTGATGATGCAAACTGTCCAACACAATGGCTCATTTAGAAAGGTACGAAAGGATGTGGATTCATTTAATCATTTGCCAGAATCTCACTCAAATACAATCACATGTTCACTACCAGAGTCCGTTTGTTTTGGCGTCCAAAAAAAAAAAGTGTGTAGTGTTTCCACCTACCTGAGGCAAGGCCAGTAAGTAGGACAGAGCCAGCATCATGTCCCGGGGGAAAGCATCATTGGCCAGCTGCAGCAAAACTGAAAAAAAGGGTGGAGAGAAAATACTTTAACTAAAGCACTGAGGATTAGCAGCCAACCCTACCCTTCCCGAGTTTCATCCCACGTTTGTTGAATACAGACGACAGTGCTGTCAGAACACACCTCTCTGTGGGCCGGACAAAAGAGAGGGAAGATAAAAATAGAGGGAGATAGGAAAGAAAAAATATGAAGTCAAGAAACAACATTAAAAATCCCCCCTGAGTTCTGGTACATGCCCGTATTGTCGCTGGGCTATTGTGTGTTAGCGTTTGTTTGCATACGCTGTGTACAGATGTCGTGTCCTCCTGTATGGTTTATTGCACAGGCAGTATTCATTATTCAGAGCAAGTACACACCCACTTCTAATAAGTGCCCTTCAGATGAGTCCAAACTTCATTTTTAAGTGCACTTTAAAGTTGATTCCCCCTGAATCCCAGATTAGCCTATGCATATTGACTGCAAAGACAGGCAGAGGAGTTTCATCATAAGGATTCAAAAATGCACGCCTCGTTGGCAGGAAGTCTATTAACATTCATTCAGGTATTTGGAGTGGACAGTCCATTCAGATGTGGACATGTACATAAGTGACTGAATCTCATTTGAAGGGTGGAATATTTATAAGGAACAACTGATACGATTACTTATAGTGAAAATGTTATCACAAAGAAGTGTAATATTTGAAATATATGGAAGATATTGAACCTAAGGTCAGGCTTCAGCTGAATTGATAGATCAAATAAGTATGAAGTGATTTATAGTGTTTTATTACATCTAACAACTTGCTCTTGATTATTATTTTTTTTTTAAACAATGTTTCTTGTAATATCTAAAAAGGTAAAAGCTTCTTATTTTAAATTGTAAATAATTAAAGCCCGGAAGGGCCGGGTTGGAAATTGGTTATCAAAAGAACTGCAGCTTGTTTTGTTTTAAGTGAGCAGAGTGCTATATGTTTATCTACTTGCAGTAATCCTGCCATACTATGTACAACTATCAATTTGAAATATAAATAAATCCCAACATTTCTTCGCTTAACTTGTTTCCAGTTGTTTGTTTGAACCACTGAACTGTCTGGCCGAGCAAGTGATGTCGACTGTGAAGAGAATCATGATTAAAGGTCCTACTTTCCTCGTTTACCTTAATGTATGTTACTGTTTTGTAGAAACAGAATAGAATACAAAATGTGTGCCGGTAGAAGCGAATACTACTTTGTGTTGCTAATGGAAATGATAATATGCTCAGCCAAGCATTTGACCTCACAAAGAGAACAAAAAACGTTTTAAACAATTATCCAAACATTACCCCCATCTGCATCAGCCCCATATGGAAATACGTTTAATGATCTGCAGCTGCAAATTGCTCTTCCATTTACTTTTTCCATTGCATTCTGGGTAATCAATATGGATCAACCGACTCATAACAAGCTAGGACCATCAATAATTGTTTTAGTCTTCATACTTACTGATTTGTGTACACATGGCTTTGAAGATTCTTTGTTTTTGTTGTCCAATACACTCTAAGAAAGTACTACAAGTTATTATTTGTTGTGGTTTATGAACACAGCCTATGCTTTTGGTGTCCCTAAGGCTGATGGGATTTGTAGTCTAGACGGAGCTTTGGGCAGCGGGATGGACTCTTGGTTTTCGTTTGCCTCCAAACCACATAAGGCTAACACAAGGATGCACACCCACATACAGACACTCACACACACCATCACAATTACAAGTAGATGAACACCAAACACTGTAAACACAGAGACTCCTTCAGTTAATCACTCGCTAACTCACTGTGAGGAAACAGTGGGAGAGAGCAGAGAGGTGCAGAGAGAATCACTTTGTAGTCTCAGACCCAAGGAGAACAAAAGCCTGTGTTGGTGATAAGAGCCTGAGACCAAATGGAACAGACAGAGTGGAGGAAAGTAGAGCATGGACACAGAGAGAGGCGGGGAGGGGACAGTGGGAGAGACATCAAGTGTAGGACAAAATGCACACCAATACTTGTATGCGAGGGTCAATACCTGACACGTATATCTGGAGGTTTGGTGTGTGTACTTGTGAGCAGAGGCGGTATAATGCGCCAGATTATAAAGCCATAACAGCTCTCTTAAAGCGCAGTGCCCACCCTCCTCCTTTTACTCGTTCTTCTCTCTCTCTCTCTCTCTCTCTCTCTCCCCCCCCCGCGGGTTTCAATGAGCTACACCTCAGAATGAGCTGATTACACGCCTCTCTAAAGCTACTGATACCATCGGGACAGGAATCACCAGAGGGGTAAACACACACACGCGCGCACACACAGAATAGATAACCCTGACTTACACATACAGTATTTCTGTTTGTGAGGGAGAGAGGAGATTGGAGAGAGAGATGAAGAGACACCGTGTTAGAGTGTGGGTGTGTGTCCAAACATAGACATACTTCTGCTCCTGTGTCAGCTAAATCGGGCACATTGTTAGCGGGACGGCCAGACATTGACTTATTACTATATCACCTGTGCAGGCAGTGTGAAAAACAGCTGATTACGGCCTGGTCAACATGCAGCCAATGGCAGCCTTCCATGCTGTGTTTGTGTGTGTTTATATTCCAGTGTGTGTGTGTGTGTGTGTGAGCATCTCCCTTGGCTCCTTACTCAGCTCAATCCTATTGAGTCACTTTCCACTTGTGTCATCATTAATTACCTCCGCCTTATCTGGGCCAGGTGAGAAATCAATACATTTATTGAGGCCATCTCCTAGTCTGTTTTTTTAAGGAAAGTCGGCGCGGCGGGCTGATACGCGAGTCATTAATCGAAAGGTTGTTATCGGACGTCTACTCCGCCTTTTTCTCTTTCCAAACACGTTGCGCTCAGCGGCAGCTCCGAAGGGAAGGTGACTTTTTAAGAAGAGAGTTGTTAGTTTGAAAGACAACAGCATAGAGAGTAGTGATTGTATGCACACCTACGCATTAGAACTGGTCAAACAGTCAGAGTGTGTTGTTGAGGGTCAATATATTAGTATTCAAACACACACCACACACACATACACTCGCTCTTTATTTTTGTAGTGGCATTGATTTTGGCGGGCAGATGCTATCCATCACGCAGCGTGGCCTTGACGTTTTGACTTGATGCTATCTCTCCGGTATCGCCCAGGTGACGCGCCGTTATTTACTGTTGCCGCGGGATGCGTGGGCACACATTAATTAATCAATGTGAGGCTATTCTTCCCATGTTGTCCCCTAGTCCACCACATACTAGACGGATGAGGAGAGGGCAGGGTGAAGGGTGAAGGGAGGGAAACGAAAATAACAAACACTGTTTGCCTTATTTTTTTAGTTTGAGAACTAAAACCAAGAAAAAAAGCATTTTAGCAAGAGCCCACCAGCAAGAGATTATGCCAAATCAATGCAGCAAGAAGTCACAAAATATTCCAAAGACATTGACAAAGCCTGTACTCAGATGAATATTAAAGCCCTGTTTTGTTACACGTCTTTCCGTACAGTTTGTGGCCACAACATGGGCATTCACATGGAACTAAGAACCCCCAACTGGTTTTGTCCAATTGCTACATTCAAAACAGTTAATATATAAACAACAACAGCCTTACAATGTGCAAATACTTATATACTATGAATAGAAAGTGCGAAAAATAAAAAAGAAGATAAATATGTTGCCGCAGATGGCTGCAATATGCACACAATATGGTCGGTCTGTTCTGCAGCAAAGTTCAGTTTTATTTCTATCACAGCAGAGGCTCAGTGGAAACAACATGTAAAAGCCTTCTCCAATATTATCCAAAGACAATCTCACTAGAGTCTGTAACAGGTTTTTTTTAAGAGCAGCCATGTGGGAAATCAACCCGTGGAACAGGTGGTTAAAATACAGCTGGTATTTGTATTTCTCTTGAAAAAAAAGGCAACTCTTTTTTTCCTTTCCTATCTACACAAGTGTCTGTGTGTGCAACTATCAGTAGTGCAAAGTAACTTAGTACATATACTCAATTGCTTTTTTTAAAGTAAAATGTTGAGGTAATGTGAAGTTATTAGTATTTCCATTATATGCTATTTTATACTTCTACTCAATTACACTTTGGAAGCCAATATTGTACTTTACTCCACTAAATTACAGATTCAGTTACTTGTTACTTCACAGTTTCAGATTATAAACCAATACAAAATATGTATTTAATTACAGGTTCAAAAATAAAAGGTTCATATTTGTATGTTGTGCCTCTACTACATGCTTTAATGTTCAAAAGGTCTTTATTTGTCTCATACTGCCTGTGCTGCAGCACCTCTTTTCACCCTCTGTCTGAAACCAGAGCCCAGTCTGCTCTGATTGGTTAGCTAGTCGGCTGTTTTGTGATTGGGCAATTGCGCAGAGATGTGAAATGTCCCGCCCCTAAGCCTATGTCCAATGTGCTGAAGTGCAGGCAAATTTAAGCAAAAAGTTTTACAAAGTGATGTCACTATGTTACGTAAGGAAACAATGGAGGCCAATGGAGGCGTTTCAGGCAGGGGGGGGGGGGTAGAGTGTGGGAGAGAATCTCCCTCTGTGGGGAACTTTGGGATTTTAACCTTTGCAGACCATTTACATGCACCAAAACCTATATAACATATTACAGTAAAGGGAGCACCCCAAAAAGCATAATAGGGCCCCTTTAATATGTATGATTCTGAAATGGGCTATTACACATAACCAGTACTTTTACTCTTAGTTCTTTAAGTTTTTTGATGAAAATACTTTTGTACTTAAGAAACATTCTGAAGCACAACTTGTTGCATGTATTTTTCCATATTCGTATTGCTACTTTTACTTAAAGTGGACCTATCATGCTATATTTGAATAATATATTGTAGGGCCATACCTATATAAAACATGTCTGTGAAGTTTTTTTTTCAAAATACCAAACAGATAATGCATTTTAGCCATGCCTCATTTCGCTCTATTTGCTGTATTCTAGCACTGTTTTTGCAGGGGCTGATTCTGTGGCAAATGAGCTGCAGCTGACCACGCCCCCCTGCAAAGGAGGGGGGGCGAGGCACGAGCGTCATGTTACCATGCTGTTACCATGCTGTTACCACGCTGTTACCATGCCATGCAACCTCTCATTCCCTGATAGGTGGAGAGTTGGCCATATAGGCGGAGCACCCCGTTTCTGACGTCAGAACAATTTCAAATCTGTATCAGTCTGTATCAGATCCGTTGCAGCCCCGTTTTTAGAGATTTGGGTATGGAGGAAAAGAGAGAGGGTTGTGTTTTCTGACACTTGGTGAGTTCCCTGACACACCGGGGACACATATTCATGTATAAAAGACGTACAAAAGTGCATTTTGCATGATAGGTCCCCTTTAAGTTAAATATCATCCCCAGTGGTAATTCAGTGTCATATGTGCTTATGCATGCTTACCCTCCGTGGCAGGAAACAGGGTTTTCCCCTCAGTTTTGGCCTCAGCCAGTTTGCCAGTCCTCAGCAAAACCTCTGCAAAGTTTTCTTGAGGCACGTCTTTGTAGGACGAATACACATCTTGACTCTGAGAGAAAGAAAGGGAAAGAGAGATGGATAAATAAATACCTAACTCATGGCTGTACTGAAGGGAATCCCATCACGAGGTGGAGCAGATCAGAAAGTGACACAGCGATGTGATTAAGAGCATCTTAATTCCCAGGGATCAGACAGATGAGAGATGGAGTCAACACATGAGCTAAGTAAAGTAAAGCCTTTTGAAGACGGAGCATTTAGATAATTCATTTATAAGATTCTCTGACGGGGGAACAATGAAGTTTGCGCCCTCGTCAGCCTCAGATCTTCAACACAAATTGTTTCCCGTCGATCTTCTCCGCTCTCGCTCTATCTGTCTTTCAATCTGCTTGGATTTGTCTCTCTTTCTCTCTCAATCAGCCTCTCGTCCCTCCCCACCTCCGCCATTGGAACTGTTAAGGTAAAAAACAATCCCATTGATCAGCCGGCTCATAGGCTGATGGACGTGGGGAGCCGTTATTGGTAGATGGATGATGCAAGATGGATGAACGCTGGAGATGGAGCGGAGGAAAGGATTTGGAGAGGCCTATTAAAATGTCATGAGGAGAGACGTATCGGCCTGCTCTGTTTCCCCTCGCGTCCACTCTTTTAGCTATCCACATGATTTGTGTCTCCGGGTAAAAAGCCCAGTCACAGCCCAGGGCGACCATTTTCTAGGCATAAAGGTCAAACGACTCCTTTTCTTACTTTTCTCTTTTTCTACTTCAATAACTCCTTCTGTTGACATCCTTTACTACTTCGGATCTTTATGTTATTCATCTCTCCCCCTCCGGCTAATACATACAGAACTTCTACCGTTAGTGTTAGATGTTGCGGTTATCGTACCATCATCTATAGGGAGTGGAAAAAGGAAAGGAAGAAGGAAAGAAAGAAGGAAAGAAAGAAAGAAAAGAAAAAAGGGGAAAAAAGGGGAAAAAAGAGAAAATTAGAAAGAAAAAAGAATGAAAGACAAAAGAGAAAATGGGGGGGGAATAGAAAAAAAAGAAAAGTAAAAAGAAAGTAAAAAGAAAGAAAAAAAGAACGAAAGAAAGAGACAAAAAAGGGGGGGAAAGAAGAAAGAAGAAAAGGACGAAAAAGTAAGGAGTTATAATTAAAGCAAAAAGACAGAGGTAAAAAAAGAAAGAAAAATGAAAGTAAAAAGAGAGAAAAAAAAGAAAGAAAGAATGCCTGTTTTCCTGTAAAATACTTCTAAATTGCTTTTGGCATTAAATCTACTTGGTCTGAAATCAATATTCATTTAGCCTTAACACTGTTTTTGAAATATATAAGTCGCAGGAGAATAAGAGTTTAACGAAACGCCTGAAGTCAGAAACGATCTCAGGCGTGTTTGCTGTAATATAAGAAGATAGCCTAAGGTGAGAAAGGAGAAATAAGGACAACAGGGACGTAATAATGAGCCGTGATGCTCTTCAGCCACTCACCAGGTCTACACAGGGATCATCAATGAGTTCCTGATAAAAGGGGCTGCAGCCTTGTCTCTGCAGGTTGGAGTTCTCGCACCCCCCATCCTCACTGGAGGTTCCTGCGCCGTGACCCTGAGGAGCCATCAAAACATCATTAAACGTTCACAACATGCCCACAGCACTGTCATTTCTCACTGTCCCACAGCTCACATCCTCTCAGTTTTCCCTCTGCTTTTTTTCTTCGAAACCTACGACTACGAGACGGCCCTCACAAATCGACCGGAGACTCCATCAATCTCTGGCAGGGCGACCACCGGGCTAGTCCAGCCGCCGGCGAACAGCCAGATATTGAAATATTCAACAGGCGGGCTAATTAATTATGCAAGATATGAGCTCTTGATTGGTTGTTTTTTGGATGAGGCCGACGGAGACTGTGAGATATGGGGCAGGGGCAGACAGCTACTGTAAATTACACACACACAGTCGCACACACACATGCACACGCACACGCACTGTGCAATAGGGAACACGTGGAGTAAAATGGAGGCATAAAGCGAATACATGGGCAGTCATTGCTCTGTTCTTGCAGGCTGCTTGATCATGTCTTTACAGCAGGGGTTCTCAACATTTTGCAACTAAACTACTTGATAACATTTTTGAGGAATACTTTGTCACATACTTGAAATTCAATATGCAACAAGTTTAAAAAAAATAAAGGAAAACATATCTCCTCACCTTAATGCGTAAGAGCTATAGATGGCACAGGGCTGTTTTCAGCATCACTTTATAAATATTTTTTTTAAAAAGGGATTCATTTTGTGCAACGTAAGCTAGCTAACGCGGTCTCTTCCTGAATACACACTGTGATTGGCATAAGGATTATCAAATGTTACTTGAAATAATACATTTTAATTTATGTATTAAATTAATGGGAATTCTTGAGCACATTCATCTTTGTAAATAATCAAAAAACAATAATAATTCATCTAACCTCTTGGCATATTCAACATATCAATTGGAGTTTTAAATCCACCAGTTCAGAAATACTGTTTTTAAGCACGCTACCGTTTAGGCATCCAAGATCACACACTGTGTCAATACAACACATAACAAAAACACCACATCAACACCCACATGATGTTAGTTCATTCATTAGAGACTTTATTGCCTACAGTAGCTTACCACATTTTACCACTTAAGTCAATAAAAACAAAGTGTTCTTACGTGCACGAGGAGGTTGAGCGAGTCCTTCCACCAGCGGTGGTCGCTGACTGCGGTCAGCACGGCCTTGGTGGTCAGTCCTGTGGTGGTCAGCACCCTCATGGTCTTAGCTGTGGTCCTGTGCAGGAGGTCCCCTGCCGTCCCCACGGAGGAGACCCCCGAGGAGGAGACCCCAGAGGAGGAGCAGGCCTGGGGCCAAAAACACAACAGCAAGGTTATTCTAGTGTGCAACTCGAGTGTGACTGCAGCAGCAGGGTCTCTGCTCATCCTGTATTAGCAGAGATGGCAAAGGTACACACATCCTTTACTCAAGTAAAAGTACAGACATCTTCAACAGGTCCCTGCTGCAGTCTGTAGTCCCCACATGTTTTAAACACTCCACCATCGTTCCTGTCCCCAAAAAGACAAAAATCCCCAGCCTCAACGACTACCGCCCAGTAGTGCTCACCTCCATCATAATGGAGTGCTTTGAGCGGTTAGTCAAAACCTTCATCACCTCCTCCCTCCCTGACTCTCTGGACCCCCTGCAGTTTGCCTACAGAGCAAACAGGTCCACAGACGACGCCATAGCCCACACCATCCACACTGCCCTCTCACACCTGGACCAGAGGAACACATATGTGAGAATGCTGTTCATTGATTATAGTTCAGCTTTCAACACCATTGTGCCCTCCAAGCTGGTCATCAAGCTCAGAGACCTCGGGCTCAACAGCGCCCCCTGTGACTGGATCCTGAACTTCCTGACGGGCAGACCCCAGGCAGTGCGGGTGGGAAACATCACATCCTCCACCCTGATCCTCAACACCGGAGCCCCTCAAGGCTGCGTGCTCAGCCCTCTCCTCTACTCCCTGTTCACACGACTGCGTGACCACACACAGCTCCAACACCATCGTGATGTTTGCTGATGACACGAACGTCATCGGCCAGATCACAGACGGCGACGAGACGGCATACAGAGAGGAGGTCGAAAACCTGACATCTTGGTGCCAGGATAACAACCTCCATCTCAACGTCAGCAAAACAAAGGAGCTAATTGTGGATTACAGGAAGCAGCAGGGAGAGGGACACGGCCCCATCGCCATCAATGGGACTACGGTGGAGAGAGTCAGCAGCTTCAGGTTCCTCTGGGTCCACATCACTGAGGACCTGACATGAACTTTTCACACCACCACCATCACCAAGAAAGCTTGACAGCGGCTCTTCTTCCTCCGCAGGCTGAGGAGGTTCAACATGGACTCCAGGATACTCTGCAACTTCTACAGGTGCACCATAAAGAGGATCCTGACCTTCTACAGGTGCACCATAGAGAGGATCTTGACCTTCTACAGGTGCACCATAGAGAGGATCCTGACCTTCTACAGGTGCACCATAGAGAGGATCCTGACTGGCTGCATCACGGCCTGGTACGGCAGCTGCACCGCCCTCAATCGTAAGGCTTTACAGAGGGTGGTGAAAACTGCAGAGAACATCACCAGGACGGAGCTGCCATCCATGGAGGACCTTTACTCCCAGCGGCTCAGGAAGAAATCCCTCCGGATTATAAAAGACCCCCATCACCCCAGCCACAAACTGTCTGCTGCCGTCTGGCAGGCGTTACCGCAGCATCCGGACTAAAACCACCAGGCTCAGGGACAGTTTCATCCCACAGGCAATAAGACTGTTAAACACCTGAACTGTTGAAGCAAAATCCCTAATATTCATCTGGCTGCTACTTTAAAAAATATTTTTAAAGTATTTATCTATTTACCTATATATCCTATTTCAATAACTTGCATATATACTCTTATTGCACTATTTCACTTTTTGTATTACTATATACTATTTACTTGCACTATATTCTTTCTGTTTATCTGTGTTTTGTGTTGCTCTGTTGGAGAAGCCTGTGACACAAGATTTTCATCGGCATAACTCTGTAGCTATGTTCGTATGACTAAATAAAGAACCTTGAACCTTGAGATACTCTTGTTTAAAAATACTCTGGTAAAAGTAGAAGTAATTACTAAACTTCTTTACTCAAGTAAAAATAAAGAAGTATGGGCTTCGAAATGTACTTAAGTAAAAAGTACCCATAACTACCAACTGTTTTATAGAACTGACCTCCCTTATTATTAATAGAACAATAATGTCTTTGTTAGCTAATGAATGTTTCGATGCTGAACACCGGCAAAATGACAACGTTTTCATTGGTCACTCTTCTTTAGAGAAGACCAGGAAATGTTGGACACATGGATCGTGTTAAAATCAATAGGCACGCAATGACTCTAAATAATAATGATCACGCCACCAAACACAGATTAAAACTAAAGTAACAAACCTGTTTTGAAAATGTAAGAAGTAAAAGTACAGGTATTTGTGTTAAAAATGTAAGAAGTAAAAGTAAAAAGTCGTAGTGGAGTAAAGTACTGATACCAGAAAAATGTACTTAAGTACAGTAACAAAGTATTATTTTGTACTCCACTACTTCCCACCTCTGTGTGTTCGTACAGAATCCTCAGGATACTTTTTCCCCCCTTGAAAAAAAAAAACAGCTCAAAGGAGTGATCGCTACATCTGTATTGTTCTTTTACACCAAAGGATACATTTGAAGCTGAGGACTCTTGAGTATCAGTGTGGTATTAGATATGGTTGTGCTCTATTTTTTATTAGGTACTTGAGCGGAGCACTTCAATAAGCATCGGTTTGTTTGTGCACTGGGTGAGGGAATTACAATATGCACTGTTCAGGCAGCACAGGGCCCTCCAAGCCCTGCATGAGTCGTGCAGTGAGTACCTATTTAGAAAATGTGCAAAAAGGTTGTGTAGTGCTACCTTAGTATGGGGATGATTCATTACACAAGTAACATTTGTACTAGTGACTAACATTACAGTAAGGTAAGATACTTTCAAACAGGGATTCATCATTGAAACAAAACCAATTGCTTTCTTTTCTTTAAGCAAAAATTGGACATTTTGGGAAATATGCTTTTTTGTTCTTTAGCGTAGAGTTAGATGAAATAGATACTGCTCATTTGTCTTTACAATATAAGGCTACAGCCTGCAGTCAGTTAGCTTAGTTTAGCATACAGACTGGTGGTTGGAAGAAATAGTTAATATGGCCATGTCCAAAGGTAACAGAATTCGCCTACCAGCACCTCTAAAACTCACTATAAAGTGTAAAAATGTCCAATATACTGTTTTATATAGCTTATGTGCTGGACTATTTAAAACCTCCTGGAATCTCTGCAGGTTCCCTGGCCCCCAGCCTAGAAATAGTCTGGCACAAAAGCCTCCATAAAACGGCAATTTGCTGTTTTAACACTTAGATTGTGGTATAGACTAAATAAACGGAAAACACTGGTTCAATTAGTAAGTTAAGAGCTGCTGTTAGGTGAATTCTGTTATCTCTACACCGAGTCAATCGTCTGCTGGCAAGAGTGGTATCAATGTTCTTATCCAACAAAGTTTTCATCAACCTTTAAATCAACACAAATTAACCAATGAATGGTGCATTGTACTCTAAATTGCATTCTTGGGGTATTTTTGAAAGTGCGCCGCCAGTTTTCACGGTATGCTGGTTATTGCACAAAAGGATTTTAAAACCAAATTTAGAGGGCCAGTGGGCCGGGGCCGAATCGTTTAGTGCCTTCCATCAATACTTTATTTGACAGGGGATTGAGAGTCAGGGAATAAATGGAATCCAGACACACATATATTTAAGATGTTTGTAAAAAAAAAAAACATCCCCTACGGATCCACATCTAGGGCGTAAATACACAAAAGTGAGGTGTAGGGACAATCAATACAACGATAAAATGACAACAGACGGTTTCAAATGAGCACCCATCAAGGCACAAAAAGGGGATTCTATGCAAGTCATGAAACATTAACACCCACTCAAGGCATCATAAAGCTGGCGGTGCTGAAGGGGAGGCATAAATAAACCACGCGGGCAAGGCAACCTTAACACTAGATTTATACCTCATCAAATATGGAGCAATAGGATAACACACAAACTGGAGGAAAGCACAGAGACACATCCACACAGGAATAGTAGAAGAGGCATCTACAACTCAGACAAAGAGCTATTAGGTTAACAAACAGGGAAAATAATATGGGGACACACACACACCTTCACAGAGTCTGTCTCGTCAGCCTCTCCTCGTCCACCCTCAGTAACAACAGGCTCCAGTTGATAGTTAACTGCCTGGTACAAAACCTAGAGGACAGAAATTGGGAGGAAGAAGGAAAACAAAAGAGGAGACTTGTTATATTATTATTAGACAACCTGTTATTTTAGCAGAGCAATCACATATGATGAAGGATCAATTGGATTGTGGGTATAACTGCAATGAATGAAAGGCAGAAAGCACAATGGGGAAACTTTCAACCCAGAATTTAACTTCTTGCGACAATGAACTGTTCAGTATTTGTTGTATTTTATAAGTCATTGTTTGATATGCAATAGATTCATTCGAATTACAATTTCAATAATTATCCATTAGTGTTACTAATTATGGTTTGACTGTTGACTGGGTCAATTAGCATGTTATGGATATTTGTTTTTTCATCTTATAATTTTCATAATCATTTTCAAATTTTTAGATGCTCACTTTTAAGGATGTACATATTGTGAAATGCAAAGTCGATACCAATGTTTAAATTGACAATTTAAACGATGGCGACATTTTTGTTGTTTTTCCTTTTCTTTTGTTATTTACTCCCCTTTTGTGCCAGGGAAACAAAGAAATCTAAAAAATGTAAAGCCAAGACGCCCTTCCTTACAGTATCTCTTCGAATAGGCACAGATTTAAATACACACATTTATAAAATAACCTTTAAAATAACCTTCAACATGAGGAATATTTTTAAATAACAAAAGTGTCTTAATTAAAAGTATTTTTGCAGCCGATACAAAAACAAACATTCAAATTAAATAAATGTGAGCCATCACAAATTTGGTGCGACACACCAGGAAAACCTCCTCCACTGCCATCAGCTCCTCTAAAAATACATGTACTATAAGGATTCACGCTGTTTTATAAAAAGCCATATTGGCCATGCCATAATGAAAGGGAGAGAGTGACCTGTGTTTGCAGGTCACTGGAGGCAGCCAGCAGGCCGTGGATGTTGTCGGGGGGGCAGTGGGTGAGGGAGAAGGCTAAAAGCTCCTGCCGGGCTTCCAGTTCTCCATAGCCCTCACACTGACCCAGCAGACTACACACGTCCCATGCTGGACTGTAACCTGAGGGAGAGAGAGGTAAGGGTAAGAGAGGAGAGGAGAAAGAAGATGATGAAAATGCAGGAGATAACAGCAACAAAATGAATCGATAAAAATGCCGTGCAGCAGGAGCAGACGAAGCACAGTCTAAGGTCAAATCATCAAATATAAACACATTTATTGACACACAAATATGACCCAGTATGGCTAAGCAGGAGTCCTTTTCATATTCTATTAGAGTCCTTCCATCCCCCCTGAATCCTATCAGATAGACGACTGACCGTAAAGACAGGCTAGGTTAACACATTCTGTATGAAAACACAAAAGCAGAGGGTATACTGTTGTGCTTTTGATACAAAAGAATGTATCCTTTGTAGCCCTAATTCACGTTAGGTCTAAAGCATGTTTCCTCTTGAAACAAATTCCTGCCTGGTGCATTGTTCTACATTGGTTGCAGATTCATCACAGTCAAAAAGCCAGCCTGACTTCATTCTTACAAACAGATTCAATTATTTCCACTGCGTCGCAGACAGAGAACACCGGTGCTTATCTGATTACACCTTCCCTTCTCAGACACCACACTATGTCCCCTTCCTCGGCACTGTGGGAAGACTCAGTGAAATTATATTCGCTTTAATTTGTACGTGGCGTAACACGATACCGGGTCAGACAAAATATCATTATCGCAGTGACCGCTTTGAATCCCCTACGGAGAAGCAGGCGGTTTGGATTGGAATATTGTTGTGATGTTGTCGAGTTGATTATTGTTGTTGTGCATGCATAGACACAAAGTTACTCAACCTACATTTTTGGCCAGCCATAGACGGATGGAAGCATGTTGTTGTGAAGTGTTTGATACGGCAAATTATTATTGGCACCAAATATTAAAAACATAAAAGAGCTCAAACACATTGTTATGTTTCTGAACATATTTGGCATGGTGTTGTTTTTTGAATTCTCTGTAAGCCAGGGCCTTTTATTGTATAAAACATTTGGCAAACAATGTTTATGAAAACGCCTTCAAAACCATATTCAGATACCTAAACCTCTCCTTAGAACGAAATAAATGCCAAACACTCTCATTATTTGTAATTAATATGTCAACCCTGGCAGAGTGTACTTGTGCGCACACAAATAATTGTTATAATTGACTATAACTGACATTTTGGTTGCATTTACTTCAGTTTTACTTCTGCATAAGTTGTTTGGATAATGAAGGTGGGGGTATACTCGAAATAAACAATGTCTAGCCACATCTTTCCAAAAGGTCTTTGATTCAATTATAATTCAGATGGGGACAGAGTTCCACATTTTTGGACAGTGTTTCCTGGAAAGCATGAACAGTGGTGCAGTTGTTTGTATAAACAAGAAGAAAGGTGTAAAAGAAGTAGCTTTCCATCGCTGCGTTAAGTGGGTGTGACAGGCAGATTGTTGGTTTTGGAATTTCTTAGAAAAACTGTCAGATGCACACTCCCAAATTCAGTGAGAATGGTTTGCAGTAAAGATGTTTCAGATGCTGTTTGACCATCTGACAAGCACTCTGTTTGAAGAGAACTGTCACATTGAAAGGTTGACGGCTCATGCTGTTTGCCCCGTTTGATTCTATGGTCTGTCTAGAAGTATCATCACTTTTCAAGATGTCATCTTTGACATTGTGAGTAAAATGGTATCAGAGCAAACAGTGTCAGCCTAAAATGTTTGAACAGGGATGATGCATTATTACCAGCAACTGTAGATAAGATAGCTCCTAATCTTGCAGTGTTTCCCCTACCATTGTCTTGGAGGGGCGCTACGCCCCGCCAACGGAGCCCCGCCAACGGAGCCCCGCCAACGGAGCCCC
>CALSBZ010046719.1:3191100-3204752 GCA_943591055.1 Gobionotothen gibberifrons
TGTGTGTGTGTGTGTGTGTGTGTGTGTGTGTGTGTGTGTGTGTGTGTATAAAGCATTGCCAAAGGCGCTGTTGGAGGGGATGCAGGAGAAAGCCTAAGATGGATTACCTTTGCTCAAATTCTTTCACTTAATACTTGTGCGTGATTATCTGTGGGTGCACAGAGTTACAGGGATATGGCTTTTACTTTTTGTGAAAAAGAAAGACTGTGTTTTTGTGTTTTGACAGTATCTGTGCATGTGTCCTTGAGTCAGGACAACACATTTTACGAGGGCACCGCAAGCAATACAGCATCCAGCCATGGTGACAGAACATTGAAAATAGGCTTTATACAATAATAAGTAATAGTCAGTTCTACACCCACGTTTTTTTCATTTTCACTTTCTGTCCCATTTCTCGTCCATCCCTTCCTTCCCATACTTTCTTTCTAAACTCCTGGTCTCACTGCAGTCTCACAGGTAAAGCGGGCAGTGAAAAAATTATGCGAGAAGAGAGCATGGAGCGAGGTGAAAGAGGCGTGAGAGTAAGGGAGCAAAGGAGGAGTGGGAAGAGAAAAGAAACCTGAAGAATAAGTGATGCAGAAAGAGAGGAAGAAGGTGAGAGAGATGGCTCTCCCTGTCACAGCGGTTTTATGCTGGCAGCTCAGTTTGATGAGGGCAAAAGAGGGAAGAGAGCCGAGGCCTCGGAGGCAAACAACACCTCGGTTCAGAGGTGAGGCGATGAGGGGCCAAGGCGCTTGCAGACTGGCTCCACAGTTCCCTTTAAAAGAGAGCCATGCCTGGAAACCACTGCGATAGGGTACTGAGGTGGAGCCAGGAAAGAGAGAAAAGGATGAGTGTGGAGGTGAATACTGATTGGTCAGGTTTACAGATGGAGCTGAAATGTGAAATATTATGCGAGTGATGGAAACATGCAGAGCGCTAACGCTTCAATCCTAATTAGGCCATCAGGCAGATGTTGTTTTCACAACAGTTGATCTGTAAATAACCATAGATTTCGATATAGTGGCAAGAAGAGGTGACATGGAGACGGGATGGAGGCTAGATGGGAAATGGAGATGGGCGACGGCAAACTATATGTCTGAGTTTAAATTAAGTCACAGGATGTTGGGAAAATACTGAATGTACTCTTTCAATATCAGAGTAGCACATGATAACAATGGCCCTACGTACATGTGTACATGACAGGATGTATGATTACCTAGAAGAGCATCATGTGTCACGATCTGTCTGTGTTGTGTTTGTTCATGTCTAGATCTGTCTTTGGTTTCCTGTTTTTTTTTTTTTTTTTTAAAGGAGGAGCCACTATTTCAAGCATACTACGTCATCGAGTGCCGCCGAAGGACTGTTCTAATGTCCAGCATACTTGGAATCCTACCGAGCCCGGCGTACTTCGTTTGGAACATTTTCGAGGCTACACATGTGTAGACTCCGCTGTCTTAAAATCCCCACAATGCTTTGCGCACAGACCAATTTCCCCAAATCTGTGGTGGAAAATGTAAGGCGGGGCCTCTCATATGACGCACACCTGCACACCTGTTAGCCTGTTCCATTCTTGGTTTTCCGAGGCTAGGAAGTATTCTTGCCTCGCTTGTCGCTTCTGAAGCAAGACGCTCGGAAGACATGTGCTACCAAGCAAGCGTACTCGACATTGAGAAACACCCCCTGTGTTTTCTCCTCCCTCCTCACCTGTGTCTTGTTTGTGTGATTAGTCTTGTGTGCATTGAAGTTCTGGTTGTTCTGTCTGTCGTTGTGAGATTCTTGATGCTGCTGGAAGGATTTTGTTCAGAGGTATTTTTGCGTTTTGCCTTGCCTTGTTTTACTTTGTTGCCTGGCCTAGTTCCGCAAATAAAGTATTTTGGATTTCAACCAATCTTCTGCATTTGGGTCCTGTGTACCTTGCCCTCCAGCCGTGACATCATGACTGTTTTAGGCATACGATAGCTATGTGACAACGATTAACATGATTATTCAGCCTCTATGAAGATAGGCATATGACAAGCGTGATCATTCCTGACTTAGCTAATCTAAACTAAACATTGTATACTGCTTTGAACTGGTATTCCTCCATCTTGTGCCTGTAACCCTCTCTTGTATATAAGCATGTGAAGGTGGTACCAAGCACTGTTCGAGGTACCATATGCTCTGGATGTGATAACTACTTCCATTCTTGCAAGGATAATAAATACATGTATCCTGATATTGAAGCTCAAGCCGGTGACGAGGGATATTTTTCGAACACAGGACAGACAACAAAATCAAGTAATTTGAACACAAACATTTATACTGTGTAGAGTACCTTGCAGTGGCAGGATGCTGGCGCTGAAGTCTTCCAGTTGGCTGAGGGCGCTGATGAGGTCCAGCTCCTCCTGGACGCTCGGAGGACCGTCTGTGATCAGCTGGAGACACGTCCTGCAGGAGACAACGGACAGTTAGAACAGGAGGACTTGTTTGGGTATATTGGCATGCTACTATTGGAGATATTTTGTGTTATTCCGTACCCAAGGAATGCACAATTGCATACCTTGGAAATGTAAATGATTGTGTGATTGATAAGGATAGATACATATCTAAGAAATAACAAGAAATTGGTGTAAGGCTGAGCCACATACTAAAGAGCAGTGGATGGATATTATTAGAGAGGTGTATGCAAAGGAAAAAATGACTTAATAACTTAGAGTGAGAGAAGATATTTTTGATTGTAAATGGAAGAAACGGATCATTTACTACACAGAAAAAGTCTAAAGCAAACAAATGTAGGCATTCAAGGAGACGACAATATGTGTGTATGCGACCCCTGATTATAGCAACTTGTAACCATTAATGTTATATTTCAGTTTGTTTTGTTTTCAATGTCTTTTATTTATGTTCTTGTTCTTTATTTCTCTACCTTTGCTCTAAGCCAGTGCTTCTCAAAGTGTGGTCCGCGGACAACTGGTGGTCCGTGAGCGCCCCCTAGTGGTCCGTGAGTATATTGGTAACATTTCACATTTGAAATAAATAAATACATTTAAGTTTTCCGCACTCTCGCGGGAATATCTCCGCAATGGAGCTAGCTTAAGTTTAACTTTTGATTGCATGATATAGCCCAGCGCAACACCTTCATCACACATGTTGCCACTTGTTTGTACCATTTTCAGGCGATTTGTAAAAAACGATGTGTTTTTGGATATTTGTGGAGTTAGGTGGTCCGCGAGTGTTTTCTTATTGGTTAAGTGGTCCTTGGTATGAAAAAGTTTGAGAAACACTGCTCTAAGCTAAGAGACGCCACAAGTTAACATGTACAGTGTTTTGCGGTTACATTTACAAACAATTCAATTCAACTAAAGTAAAAAAAGGAGAACTAGCTAAGCTAAGCTAACCTGCTCATATTTAATGAAACAACATTATATGTGTATGGATCTTCTTATCCTCCGGCAGGAAGCAAATAACATGTTTCCCAAAATGTCGTTTAATTGTTTTAATTATCAGAGAAATTCAATTTAAACATAGTTCGGACATAATAGCGCATACATTGTTGTATTAAAACACCAACTACCCATAACATTTATCTAATAATGTTCTTGTTAATTGTTGTAAAGCGGCACAACCGTTTTCATTGCTTGATAAACTTTGTTGGAAGGTCTAAATGAGTTTCGTTTACTAAAGTACACACTTTCAAAGTTGTAGCAAACTTGTCCACTAATTCTGACGTTTGAGAAGTTTGATCAGAAACCTGAAGAGACCGCTCAAACGGATTTATTTACAAAGTCTAGACTCATTTGATGGATCTATAACAGGGAGTTTTCCCCTCCGACACAATCCACACTCATTACCCTTAATAGGATTATGTAGCACATCACTTAGCATATGTAACAGTACACTCAATGTGCCTGCTCAAGATGCAAGTACACGCTCTAATTTTCTCTGCTTTTCATATAATTATACAGCAAAGCATCGTACGGCAAGGATTGAGGGAGAAAAAACCTAAATGATCCATTTACAATTAAATAAATCCCACATGAAACAACAGCTTATGGAACAGCTCTGACGTCAGTGCAAGTTAAGTAGAGAGGCGGAAACTCGCCCTTGAGTGTACTATAATCATCGAAAAAAGCACATTTCATTTTCAACAAACACAACAAGAAGAGGCGTCTCAGAATCTCCATCAGCGTAATGAAACCCAAACACATGTCTTCAAAACAGGTTTAAATAAGGGTTGTTGACAGACTAGAGTACACACACTCTCAGCAGCTTCCCACTCTCTGAGCATGGCTGGTGTTCTCGCCAGGAACAAGAGGTTTGTCCTGGCGAATGAGAGGGCTGTGGATGGGCGAATGAGAGACAGAAAGAGGGCATGGTGATTATGTACTCGTGCTGTGAAGTGTCTGCAGGCGTGTGTTTTGTGTGTTCGCCTTAGAAAATATATTTTGGTTTCTCGTGCTCATGATGTGCTCCGTGGAAAGCTACTTCCTGTCTAACAGACTCAGATTTATCAATAGAACAGCATAGTAAAGATCGTCCCTGTTTTATGACTAAACCAAGCAGATGGAGAACTGATGCAATAGTTATTTCTCCTTCTTAATTTCCTCCATTCTTCGCTTCTAAGAGAGAAACAACTACAACATAAATCACCCCTTTGGACTTTTTTTTGTTAACATTGTCCAATTTTCTTTTGCATATTAGTCCTGCGTCATTTTCACCAAATACTTGCAGGTTTCTTAAAGATATAACCAATATATTTTTGACAACTTGTACATGCATCCAAAAAGGAATTGAAAGGAATGTGGTACATTTAAAACGTATAATAAAAAAACCTGTGTTTGGCATGTTGTATCTGATATGACATGCATGTACTGTAGGTCAACCTCCCTGAAAATCAACTGGACACGTGCCATAATAAACCTTAAGAAAAACATTGTAGCACTTTACTTTAGTAATTCACTTTATTTCAGGAATTTCACAATAAGTAGCTATAAAAAAAATGGTGACTTGAACTGGCTCCCTTTCCATAACTCTGCAACTTGTTTTTTTTTATACAAATACAAGAAGGCTAGACCACATCACCTCTGTTTTAATCTCTCTTCACTTTTTAAGATTTTACTGATTACTTTTAAAGCTCTTAACGGTTTGGCTCCTGATTACCTCACTGACCCTAATGCAGCCTGAATGGCTTGTTCTTAATCCATGCAAAGGACTTTGTGACTTTGTTTTGAAAAGTGCTGTATAAATAAAAGGTATTATTATTATTAATATATATGCATATACTGAGGACGTTCAAACAGCAATCTACTCTTGATAATAATCTTAATATGGATAAGCATCTCATGCAACCTCACTTCAAGCAATCTCAACTATCCCTTCATCCTGTGTTTGTTGTCTCTGTGAGAGTATGCTTCTCTTCTATCTGTCAGTGATGCTCATTCTTAGTTGGAAGGGATTCCCATGTTATTTTAAGAGGGATCTTTTTGTCCTCGTGTGAACTTGCCTGGTGCAACTGACCGAATCCTTCAGGACACGGGTAGGGGGCAGTTTGTGTGTTTGTCCGAGCAAGGAGAGAGTGTGTGCCTTTAAAATGTGTGTCTGTGGAGCAGCTATTTTAATCTAAAAGACACACGCTGCCAGTCTGTACGGGCCATTAATTTCAGAGCAACGTGCACAAGTTGAGACACTACTCTCAGCTCTGAAATTCACGAGTAGCTAAGACACACACACACACACACACACACACACACACACACACACACACACACGCTCACACACAGAGGGAGTGGTACAATGGATGATGTTGTCCAAGCCTGTGGAGGGGGGCCTCTGCATTAGTTACTATAAATGAATGACGACCCAATTACTGTCCCACTTCCCCACTAGGAACAGACGGTAAGGTTAGAAACCCACCAGCCCCCCTCTGAGATCTGAGACTAGCAACTGACACAAATGTACTCCAATACAAATACTTGAACTTGTTTTAAACTTAATACAACATGGAATAGGAGATTAAATGTAAGCAGCCGCCATTACTACATCCTGGTCAGTCATGCCAGCACAAAAACATGAATCCACACAATGAAATAAATGATGTTTCTCAACAAGAAGCAAGGTCAACATCTCAGGCAGCATTCCAACACTTCTGCATGGCTACATTTGTACAAGGTTGACGGAAAATTCCATACAAAGTTCACAGAAATGGTGAAGGTTAAACGTCTGTCTTTGCTTACACACTGGGGGCTTGACGAATAAACAACAAGTATTTCACCTCACATAATTCTTTTAGACGGGGCCAAACATTGCATGAACAGTTCCCAAGCGTCGAATAGTTTCAAGCCAGCCCGTCTTTCAGAACTAAGTCATGTTTTCAACAATTGATTCCTTTTGAAAAACAAATATTTTACGGAAACCCTCCGAGTTAGTTTGAATTCATTCATTAAAACAGTGATACAGAGCTTTTATTTAGAAGAGGTAATAACGAAAAGGCAAATCTGGAGTGCAAGGTTGAAAGGAGCATAGCAGAGTTTTACTTTGTGTTTGCACCATGGAGTCTCTGCATTGTTTTATAAATAACAATACAAGTTGTAATAATACTATAATAATACAAATATCACTCATAAGTACGTTTTCAAATGGCGTCCGTTCCGCACAACATGATTGGTTGATGGCTTTGTTTGCCGTGCAAAACCTCAGAAAAACAACCATGTTGTTTTAATGCTGCATAAAAGTCATGTTCTGTCTGTAAATAATATAGACAGAGACAACAATCTATTGACGTTCAAATGAATCACATAACGGACCATGCCTCTGGCATGTAAAAAACGCTTCTATAACAAAACTACATGGAAAAGATGTCTCTTAATTTAAGTTATCCCCTATAAGAAGTGAGAATTGGGTAAAACGACCATTGGAAAAATAAATTGGTCTCTAACGGCCCGTCCACACAGCGGCGTTGGAAGCTTCTTCCAATTCACTTTGAATGGGGTGACGTCACCTTTCGCCAAACTGCATTATGGGAAGCAGAGCGGAGCTTTCCTGGCATTTCAGGCTGCAAAAGCAATGTTCAACTTTTGAAGCTTCTGAAGCTTTCGGTGGAAGCGTCAGCCAATCAAATCATATGCCAGTACAAGCTCTAGCCAATCAAACCGCTGCTTGTGTGTCAGGGGCGGGAGATTCATGTGATTGGTTGTTGGTCGAGCTTCAGACACGCCCGCCGCCCAAAGCCGCTGTGTGGACGGGCCGTTAAAGTAGATAAAAATGTTTCTTCTTACCTGGCCAGGCCCATGCAGGGGTCAGTCAGCGTGGTGGATGAGTTGAAGTACTCTCTGGCAGCAGCCAATACTAATTCCAAGCTGTTGTCGTAGCCCACCTTCAGTAAACCTTTCCCCCGGAAAGACAAGCTGACAGGAACATCCTGGCTGACCTGGAAACATGAATATAACATTTAGAGATCAATGGGACTGCAGCATTAGAATTCATTCTTGGCAGTTTAATATCTGGAGATCCCAATGGGCAGTGTGAATGTAAAATGGAGTGGGGAGTCATGTTTAATATACCTTGGAGCAGTGCATGAGCTGCCCGGCCAGGCGTACGTTCTCCACGCGGCTGGAACACAGCAGGGACTCGACAAAGACCTGCAGCAGCCAGGGAGGAGAGGGGTATTATAAAAAGGAGAGATGGCGTTCAACTGAGAACTAAAATGTAGTGATTCAGGATGTGGAACACACAGCTCCATTTGAGAATTGTGAAGCAAAGTGTCCTTCAGGGGGGGAAGGTGCACTCAGAAACTTTAAATTACACCCTTTACCTTTTTTAATCAACAATTATCTTGCTATGGTTCCTTTTCTTTCAATTGGTGTATTCTACACCCATGGTGCTGTTATGCTATTATGTGATTATATACTTGACCCCCTTTGGTCTCTAATAAAAGAATCTGATGAAGCCTGTGTACTCAAAAGTTGTTATTTAACATCTCTGACTTCAAGGGAAGACGACGGCGTGCAGGACTTTTTTTCTGCTTTATAATCAACACATTTGATCACAAATCTGATAATACTGTGTCAAATATTTTTGCTGATTTTACCTGGTGACACGTCTCTGGTTTCAGACAGGTGTAGACATTCTTCTGCATGTCCAGCAGGTCCCGCAATAGAGCTGTCCACACCGTCTCACTCACTGGAGGGTTTCTGCACACATATACACACATTAATGTTAAGTATGTTGAAGGGATGCTGGCATATATTTCTGTTTGTAAGTGTCTGTTTCTACATTCATACTTGCGGCCAGTGTGGCGGCACAGTTTGACCATCAGTTGGTGCGCCTCCTCTTCACTGGTCTGGCTGTTCTTCACATATGAAATGGGCTTTTGCAGACCGTGTTTCTCCAGTATCTCCACCACACTGTTAAGCAAGAAGCACACAATATATAACTCTATATTGTCATAAAGCAGATAATATAATATCTAGTCATATAATAGCAAGAATCAAGCAATCCAACACATATCATGACACAGGGGAAACCATTTGATATATTCCGATAGTGACAATCCTTTGTGCCTGTAGCCATCAGGCGGCACAATCAAGGGCTCGCCATGTCACCCATTAAAAGTAACCTGTAATGTACATACATAACATCTGCATGGGTTGTACAAAGGACTTTGAACTGATTAACCTGAACTTTGACTAGGGCGCCCCTAAATATTGCAAGCCTAAATATAATAATATGAAATAAGTAAGAAAAGAAACACAGCAAAATAAAAACAGACAAACGCAGAATCAAATCACATTCATCAACTTGTTTTACAGTAAAAGCAGAGGACAGGATGATTGGCAGTGATAGGTGTCACAGGAGGAAATGAAGAAGAAAAAGGAACAGGGGTAAAAAAGATATATATTTAAAAACAACTCACAGATGAGAAAGACAGAAGATGTGTTCGCTCTAAGCTGTTCATTATGTTGGCAGCAGACAGTGGTTTGCAAGCCACGGTGCAGCGCTGAAGAGCCCCATGATCAACTACACGCAGCACCTCTTTGGAAGCGTGTGTTTGTCTTGGAGCATGTGAGTGCTGGCAGTCACATATGACCCAGGGAGGGAGTGCATGCATGTGTGTGTTGACGTGAAATTAGCACTGCCCCCCCAGTCTCAGCAGGGTCGTACTGCTACAGATGTTCACTCGCTGCCGAAACTCATTAGCATAGTAAGCAGGTGAGTGTGTACGTGTGTGTGTACGTGAGCAAAAGGTAGAGGCAGACAACAAGCCTTGATATTACCAACGTGTGTATGTGTATGTGTATGTGTATGTGTGTGTGTGTGTGTGTGTGTGTGTGTGTGTGTGTGTGTGTGTCTGCATGTTCACTGCGCACATATTAATGTGCAAGCGAGTGGTAGTGGCAGCCGCTGAAAACAGCTTTTATTCCGGAGGCTCTCGGGAGCAGACACTTCGCATTAATGCCTGATTCATCTGGGGTAGAGTGTGTGAGAGTGTGTGTGTCTGTGTGTGTGTGTCTCACAATGCTTCAGCACGAAATCTACATGTACTTTCCAGTGTCCCCAGGCTGTGTTTGCGTGTGGTGGTGTGTGCCTGCTTGTAAATACGTGTGGATATTTGTCTGCAAAGGCCAACGCAGGCTTTCCTGTTGATGCTTCCTCCTCCTCCTCCTCCTCATCATCTACATTCCCTTCAGGCTCCCAACCACCCCCTGCCTTCATCCTTATCCTCCTTCCTTCCTCCTCATCACTTCACTGTGTTTGGAAGTTAACCCTGAGGGGAGGGGTGGAGGAGAAAGAGAGAGACACGTACTGTAGGTGATTCTAACCTGTAACTGAGAAAATGCCTGAGGCTGTTTGAATACCATGAGACGGACAGAGGTCCTTTGATATTGTGCATGTGTGTGTGTGTTGGGGTCCTTCATAGTGTCTCCATCAGGCCCATGGAGGGGGAGGGAGGTAATAAACATTGCTACAAAGTGAACATTTCCCAAGCAATGCTGCACTAATCACCCAAGTGATGGGCTTCTCGTCGCCACTTTAAATGCCTTGCTAACGGGCACAGGCGTGATGTACGGACGAAGAACCGGAGGTAGGAATTAAAAAAGACAGAAATTATGCAAATGAAAATGTTAGAGAAAAGGAAGTAAACAGTGAATCTCTATATCTCAAAGTCTGAACATGATTAGAAAAAGGCTTTAAAGTGGGGCTGAAATACGACCTACCTGAGATGCTTCTCAAGTTTGTCCACCTGATCGTGGAGGGATGCAGTGATGGCCGTGTCTTGTCTGTATGAGGATAAGACAAAAAAAAGTTATTTTGTGTTCATGTCATTAAAAAGCACTAAAAAGTAGAGCAAAATATAGAAAAAACCTTTGCAGTAAAAAAAGTGTGTGCATAGTGTGAATGTGCCTGCCTCTGTGGGTCATACAGTGTGTGTGTGGGTGTGACTGTGGCCTGCCGCTGTGAAGTTGTGCTCAAATTCTACTAAAAATAAAACCCCACGATGCTTTGCCCTGAGGCAAAGGATTCTGGGTCAGGCTGGCCTGAACCCCACTAGAGTCCTGACAACCTTGTGTGTGTGCATCAGTGAGCGAGTGAGTGTGTTTTTTTTTTACATTATCTCTCTGTTTTCACACACACATCAAATCTTGACCTCTCAATGCATTTCTCTTCTTCCGTTCTGCACGTCTCTGCTGCTCCACCTCCTGTTCTTCCTCTTTTTAATATCCTTTTTCTTCCTCATTACATTCCTCTCCCTCACTCACCACCTAATCCCATGCCCATTTCCGCATTTCCCTCCCTGGTTGGGGTGAATGCACATCACATTCCTCTGACAGACCTAATTAAGCTGTCTCAAAAATGAAAAAAAACAGAAATCAGAAAATTGGTTTGGAACTTCTAAGTCATGGTTTCTGTCCTAGCTTGCAAATATGTAATAGTCTATGCTGTGATGGCAATTTTGGAGATTAGCAAGTCAGAGAACTCCTGGGAGAAATGTGAAGCTGAAGGCATTGAATTTACAGTAGAGCCTTGCAGCAATGCTAATCCAAGCACTGCAGAAAGAGAGTCTGTCTGGCAAAGTGAAATGCTTAGTATGAAATGTGCTGATACAGAAAGAAACGTATTATATACACTGAAATATGTGTACAGTAAGACCCTATGTTGAGCAGTTAATAAGCTCAATTGCCAAACTGCACTAATAAATGAGAAAACTTCTAATAAAAGCACTAATTATTTTTATTGTTGTGCTTGTTAGGGGGGGGATGTGTTGAACTGTGACTTACAGGAAGTATCTGAGACTGCAAATGATACTGCATAAATGTGTTGATTGAGAAACATGGTCTCCAAAGGTGTTACCAGGAAGTTTGTATATGATACTTTAATATAGCAATTATACATTTGTATTGCGACTACTTATTTAGTTGAAAGCAGTTCTGATGAACATTGTTGACAGCTATTTGGATTACTTATTTCTGGAAGGACAACATGCTTCTGTCACTGCTCAATTGTTTATAGCTGTGCCACAAACACATTTTATTCACCTACTGTATGAGGGGTGGCAGCAAACATCTTTATTTCTCAACCTGAACACATAAAACAGCATAGACAACAAACACCAGTGAGAAGCATTAACTGACTACTAGCTCACCTCACTAGCTACTAATAGCTAAGCTACTAATAGCTAAGCTAAGTTCAGAAGTAATAGCAGAACTAAACATAGGGCTTTTGTTCATTCTTAACAGCCTTAGTCCCCTATACAAAGACAACCAATAGCTATGTTTTTAATATTATAGTTATTGCTGTAAAATGGGTTTGAGTTGATAAGTTACTATCCTCTTCAGTGTTAGCTAGCTTGCTAGCGATGGATGTTAACCAATAGCTAACAGATCTTAAAACTAAAGAAAAGGTAATTCTCCATCAAAGTTATGTGAGGAGGGGAAAGCTTTTCTTTGTTACATTGGCTGTTTAATTCATGTTTTTGATTGTATTTAACTCTCCTTTATGATTGTGTTGTTGTTGAAATGGGGTAAATAAAAAAGTAATCTGCTTTAATTTGCCTTAATGTGCTCCCAGGCCATGCCATAATATCTTGTTTTAAATCCCCTGCTGCAATTGTGTGGTGGAAGCACATAACATGACAGCACAGACCAGCACAGGCCACCGCAGCCCAGTGAGCAACATGAGCAAAAGAGCAAAAGAAAGGGTAAAATGCCATTGTTTCAAAGTATGGTTGCTTCAGCCGGCTGTCATAAAAAAAACTAAGCACTCCTTAGTATAGTAATTAAATTATCCAATTAAGGTGCACAGAGGAAGGATAATTCATCTTATAACAAGTTACTCTAATTCATTTTAAGGAAGTAGTTATTTTCTCTGCTTCACTCTTGCTTCTTCTTCTCTATGTTTTACTACTGCATCACTCCCTCTCCTTCGAATGCACACAGCCTCATGGGAGACTTAAAGGACGAGCCCTCTTGCCATATGAAATAAAATGTGTTACAGAAGAAGTGGGAGAGAGAGAGAGGCCGTGACAGCAATATACTGTAGCTGGGCTAACTGATGGCTCCTTGGAGTCAGAGTTAAGCATGAGAGAGAGAGGGGGAGGAAAAGAAAAGGTGCAAAGGAAGGAAGGCAGAAACAGAGGTGGTAGTTAGGTTTATTGATGGGTCCTAGGAGAGAGGCGGAAAGGTGGGAGGGGTAGCAACAATTTGTGTATGTGGCAATGGTGGACAGCGCTCTTTATATTATAGTTGACATTTAATAAATCTGTTTGAGAGGGGTGGGCAATATGGCCAGAATCCTAAGTCACAATAAAGTAATTTTTCTGTAAATTAAATGAATAAATGGTTTAAAATAACCAAACAGTACAACATCTGATTTAATTATTTTCTTATTTAGTTGCATCACATGAGACAACACTTGAGTCAAGAAACTCAAAACAGTAAAACAACAATTACTTCAAAATGGAAGCATTAACATATCCGAGAGCAATAATAAGTGCTACAGGTTTTAGGGATAACAGGTGCAAATAAATACCAGCATAACTTCCTTCAATATAAAGCAATATACAATTCCTACCGAGAGGAAACAAACACTCTTTGCAGGGTTTGCTCATCTTTCTTTTAAAAAAGATGAAAAATACTGTTCAAATGGCTGGTCATCAAAACCAGACCATATAACTCATCGGGATTTTACATCATCACTCTCCTCCTCCATGTCTGCCCAAAGATGTGTGTGTGTGTGTGTGCGAGTGCGTGCGTGTGTGCGTGCGTGTGTGCGTGCGTGTGTGCGCTGCGTGTGTGTGTGTCTGACCCATAGCCCCTCTGCGGCAGACACTCCAGGATGTCGTAACAGAGGCTGAGTTGGTCGTCTCTCTCACTGCTGTATATGCTCTCCAGAGCGACCGCCATCAGCTGGTCTGGGTCCCCGATGATCTTCTGCTGGCACTGAGGTCAAAGAGAGGAGAGGAGATGAGAAGTAGGGAGAGGAGATGAGAGGAGAGGGGATGAGATGAGATGAAAATAAATGAGAAGAGGATAGGAGAGGAGAGGAGAGGGGAGGAGAGGTTTTTGAGGCATGACTGAGTCTTTTTAACATCCAGATTTAAGCACTGTATCAATTTGAGCATTTTTTTCTTTCGAGTGTGTGTGTGTGTGTGTGTGTGTGTGTGTGTGTGTGTGTGTGTGTGTGTGTGTGTGTTT